>CAUYQG010293356.1:0-27987 GCA_963574415.1 Tarsius wallacei | reverse complement strand
TCTGAGTATCACATGTTCTCACTCATAAGTGGACCTTGAACATCTATCATAATACTATAAGAAAAGGATTGACAGTGGTGGGAATCTATGGGGGGGGGCAGGGAGAGTAAGGGTGGTGGGATTAACGGTAGTCAATATCTTTCAGGGGATGGGGAGAAACCCCTTATCAACAAGGGTGCTTGAACGATGCATATTTGCATACCTAACCTTTAACTGTACCCCATAATTTTAAAATAAAAATATGTTTAAAATAAATAAATAAATACATAAAAAAAAGAATACCCATCATTAAGCAATGCATGACAGAACTATGTCTTTTCCTATACATGTAGGAGGGGGGACTTACCCCCAAAATCGTAATTACCATTTGGAGGGTGGGGCCCTTGTAGTACACTCGGAATTTGTTTCTCTAGTCAACCAAAGTTTTTATCTGTAAGTTTTGAGATCACAATTTGAGGAGGAAACAACCTGAGTTGTGGTAAGCAAGTGACTGGTTCTTTCTATCATGACAACATATCACGTTGAATGTTCAGCAGTTTTTGACCAAAAATGGCAAGAACACAGGTCCATGCTCCATCCTCTCCCGATTCACCCAATTTCACCCTAAGTGACTTATTTTTGTTTCCACTGATGAAAAAGTCCTTAAAGGAAAATATTCTGCTGATGTGGAAGAGGGAAAACGAAAAACTGCAGAAGCACAAAAAGGTATCAAAACCGATGAGTTCAAAAACTGTTTTGAGCAGTGGAAAAAGCGTCTTGATGGATGTGTTGCATCAAATGGAGACTAAATTGAAGGTAACTAAAATGTAAACATATAAGAATAAATATATATTTTTAAATAAATACATTTCAGTTTTTTTGGTTTCCCCTCATATACTTATGAAAAAATTTAACAATAATTAATAATAAATTAGAATAATTTTAACATTACACTGTAATAAAAGTTATGTGAATACTGAATAGTCTCGGTCTTCTCGGTCTTTCAAAATATCTTATTGCTCTGTACCACAGGTAACTGAAACTGTGAGAAGCAAAACTATAGATAAGAGGGGATTACTGTATTACTGTAAAAATAAAGTATAATTCCACTTTGTTTTCTACATGATTTAAGGGACTAATGCTTTTAAAAAAACAATTATTAGGCTGGGTGCAGTGGCTGATGCCTGTAATCCCAGCACTTTGGGAGGTGGAGGCAGGAGGATTGCTTGAGCCCAAGAGTTTGAAACCAGCCTAGGTAATATAGCAAGACTCTATCTTTGTAAAAAATCAAAAAAATTAGCTGGGTGTGGTGGCACACACCTGTAGTCCCAGCTACTTAGGAGGCTGAGGTGGAAGAACTGCCTGAGCATAGGAGGTTGAGACTGCAGTGAGCTGAGAGCATACTGCTGCACTCCAGCCTGGATAACACAGTGAGACCCGATTCAAAAAAACAAAACAAAACAAAGTCAATTATTAATCTAAAAGTTAGCATTACTGTAATTTTGTTTTGTAACTTGACATCTTGTTTTCTATATAATTTAGAAGAGTAATGCATTAAAAATCATTAGTTTATATTTTTGGATACATAACATATAAAGATGTAATCTTGTGACGGCAACTGAAAACTGGAAAAGCTGTTTAAAAAAGCAGTTTTGAATGTTACTGAATTTAAGCTGGTATAAATTAAAATTTTATAACTTTAGGATGTTAAATGTAATTCCTATGGTAACCACAAATAAAATAGCAAAAGAATATAAATAAAACAAATGAGAAAGGAATTTAAATTTTTCACTATAAAAAATCAACTAATCACAAAAGACAATAATATTACAAATAAGGGACACAAAACTATAAGGCATATAGAAAAAAATAGTAAACTGATAGGATTTCTTCCTTAACAGAATTATTTTAAAAGGAAATAAATTAAATTCTCTAATGAAAAGACAGAGTTGGCAGAGTGGACAAAAACCCCCAAACAAACCACAATTTACCTATATGCTGTTGATAAGAGGGCTCATTTTAGATCCAGAGACACTATCTGGATGAAAGTGAAAGGATGGAAAAGGACATTCCATACAAATATTAATAGCAAGCAAAAAAGAGCAGGAATGAATACTAATACCAAATAAAATAAACTAAGTCAAGAAATATCACAAGAGCAAACTAGGTTATTAATAAAAGATCCAATGTAGTAAGAAGCTATAACAATGATAAACATTTACACATCTAATAGACTATCAAAATATACGAAGCAAAAAGTGATACCAGTAAGGGGAGAAATAAACAGTTCTATTGCAGCAACTGGAGACTTTATTTTTTTTTTTGGGTTGGAGTCTCACTCTGTCGCCCAGACTGGTGTGCAGTGGCCGCTCCTGGCCACCGCAGCCTCGACCTGCTGGGCTCCGGCGATCCTTTTGCCTCAGCCTTCTGAGTAGTCGGAATTACAGGCATGTGCTACCATGCCCAGCTGATTTTTTTGATTTATTGTAGAGATGAGGTCTCACCAAGTTGCCCAGGCGGGTCTCCAACCCGCGGGCTCAGGCAATCCACTCACCTCAACCTCCCAAGGCGCAGGATTACAGGCTAAGCCACCGAGCCTGGCTCAGTTGGAGACTTTAATACCTCACTCTCAATAATGGCTAGAACAACCAGACAGAAGATTAGTAAGAAAACAGAGGACCTGAAGAATACAGTAAGCCAAGTAGATCTAACAGACATAAACAGAACACTCCAACAACAACAACAACAGAATACACATTCTTCTCAAGTGCACATGGGACATTCTCCAGGACAGACTATGTGTTAGGCCACTAATTAAGTCTCAATACTTTTAGAAGGATATATATTATATAAATTACATTCTCTGACAAAAATGGGATTAAGTTAAAGATCAATAACAAAAGGAAAACTTGAAAATTCACAAATCTGTGGAAATGAAATAACACTCTTAATCAATCAATTGATAAAAAAACAAGGGAAATTTAAAAATATTTAAGATATGAATAAAAATGAAAACAATATATCAAAACTTATGGGACACAATGAAATCAGTGCTAAGCAGAAAATTTGTAACTGTTAGTGTTTATGTTAACAAACAAGAAAAAGCTCAAATCAATAACCTAACTTTCCAACTTAAGGAATGAAAAAAAGAATAAACCAAACCCAAAGTTAAGAGAGAAAATAATTAACACCAGGGCAGAGTAAACAAATAAGAAATGGAAAAACAGAGAAAAGTAACAAAGTCAAAAGTTGGTTCTCGGAGATCAATAAAACTGACAAACTTTTAACTAGATGGACTAAGGAAAACAAAACAAAACAAAACAAAATTTAAATTACTAAGATCAGACATGAAAGTGGGTATTTTACTACCAATTCTAAAGAAATAAAAAGGATTGTAAGACAACGCTAGAAACAACTGTATGGCAGCAAATTAGATACCTAGATGGAATGGAAAAATTCCTAGAAACACAAACGTACCAAGACTAAACTACAAAGAAACAGAAAATCTCAATAGACCAGTAAGGAGATCAGTAATAAAAAATCTCCTAAAAAGAAAAATCCCTGAAACTGATGTCCTCACTGGTAAATTTTACTAAACATTTGAAGAACTAACACCAATTTTTCTCAAACTTTTCAAAAAAAATTTAAGAGGAGAGTATATTCTCAAATTTCTTCTGAGAGACTAGTACAAAAAAAAAACCCAGAAAACAAGTGTTTACAAGGATGTGGAGAAACTGAAACCTCATGCACTGTTAGTAGATGTAAAATGCTACAGTACTGTGGAATAAAGTATGGCAGCTGGTGCCTCAAAAATTTAAAAGCAGGACGTTAACAAGATGTAGAATAGAAGGTAACCTGCTCATATTCCCCTACAACAAAAACCTTTCTCTAAGAGCCTTGGAATTCCAATAGGAGTTTGTGAAAGCCTGGTAGAACCCAAGACCTAGTGGGGTTGTTCTGAGAGTATAGACTGGTATCTCAGGATGGGTGACCTGTCAAGCTCGCTCCCAGGCTCAAGCCTGACAATGGCCCAGTCCCCCAAAGGGGCTTGGTCATAACCCCATTTGTATCGAGCCTCTAACCAAAACCATCTGCCAACGGGTTCAGAAGGCATTGCACACACTAGAACCTTGAAAAGCTTGTCTGACCACTGACATCTGTCTCTGCATGGAACCTGAAATTTGTTTGTGGCTCCAGCCCCTCTCAGCTGAGATCCCAGTTCTGAGCTGCTCACACAGAAACCCAGAGGGAGACTTCCCTGTATCTTGCAGCCCAGGAGACTGAGCCTCTGTGGTGAGCTAACCAATCTTCATCCCACAGAGGATCCTGAAGGAGCAGTCTCAGCTCCAGCACCTCCTGTTGCAGTCAGGGGAACTACACTGCTTGTGTAGGGACCTGGCGAATGACACATGCCCATCTGAGCCAACAAAAAAGGTCACCAGCCTCCTCTCTACAGCAGAACCCGAGGAGGCCCATTCTCAGCTACAGTCTCTCTCTGCACTAGGATATCTTCTGATCTCAAGTCCCTGACCAGCTTCTCTAAACAGCCTCCATACCTTTCTTAGGTCTTCTCCAGGTCTATCGAGAACAGAAAGCCAGATCCACCTCAGAGTCCTTGGCATCTGGGATTAAAGCACCATGTAGTGCTGAGACAGCTGTGGTCAAAGGTGCAAGGAACACAACAGACAGTCTTAGAATCTTAGAAGGAGGACAGGCACAGATAAAACTAGACTTTGAGGAATTAAATAAATTCCTCAAAGAGCAGACACTGTTGCCCATTCACAAGAATCAAGAACATTCAGAGAAATATGACCTTACCAAACAAACAAAAGGCACCAGAGACTGACCCTAAAGTGATAAAGATGTGTGATCTCTTAGCAAATAATTCAAACTAGCTGTTTTAAGAAGCTCAATGAGCTGGATGTGGTGGTGCACAGTTGTAATCCTAGCTACTCAGGAGGCTGAGGCAGGAGGATCACTTAAGCCCAGGAGTTTGAGCAGCCTGGGCAACATAGCAAGACCCAGTTTCTAAAGAGAGAGAGAGAGAGAGAGACTCAATTCAGATATTTATCAGAGAAACTTAACAGAGAGATTGAAATTTAAAAATCTAACAGAAATCCTAGTTAAGAAAATCACAATGGATGAAAAACGCAATAGAGAACATCAATAGCAGAATTGATAAAACAGAAGAATCAGTGAACTCTAAGAAAGACTATCTAAAAAAACAAATTCAGAAAGGAAAAAAAGAAAAAAGGATGAAAAGAAAAAAGCATATAGAATTTATAGAACATCAAAAGAGCAATTATTCTGGTTAATGGAGTTAAAGAGGAAACTAAGGCAAAGGAGTAGAAGGCTTTTTAAAAGATATAATGCTATAATCGCAGCACTTTGGGAGGCTGAGGTGAGAGGATTGTCTGAGCCTGCAGGTTCAAGACCAGTCTGGGCAACTTGGTGAGACCTCATCTCTACAATAAAAATCAAAAAATTAGCTGGGCATGGTGGTGTGTACCTATAGTTCCAACTACTTGGAAGGCTGAGGCTACAGTGGCTGGGAGCATGCCACTGCCCTCCAGCCTGGGTGACAAAATGAGACTCCAACTCAAAAAAAAAAAAAAAGAAATAATGACAGAAAACTTCCCAAACTTGAAGAAAGGTGCAAATATCAAGGCAGAGGAAGGTAAAAAATCACCAGATTGAACCCAAGTAAGAACATCCCAAGACATAATCAAACTCTCAAAGATCTAAGACAAAGAGGATCCTGAAAACAGAGAGAAAAAATAAGCAAACAACTTATAAGAGACATCTAATGTGCCTGGCAGCAGACTTCTCAACAGAAACCTTACAGGGTAGCAGGAAGTGGAATGATATAATATAGTCAGAGTGCTGAAGGAAAGGATTAAAAAACAAAACCAAAAAAACAACCTGAGGGAATTTATCACTACCAGACCTTCCATACAAGATTTATTAAAGGGAGTTCTCTTCAAACCAACCAAAAGAAAAGGACGGCAATGTGATTATTATACCAATACTGTAACTGTTGCAATAAACCACTTATCTTTTGCAAGAAGACTAAACAAAACAAAGTAGCAGTAACTACAAAAATTTGTTAAAAGATATGTATTATATGAAATTTAAATGGTATCAAATGGTATCAAAAATTCAAAATGTGGGAGAAGAAGTAAGTGTGTACAGTTTTTTTGGTTTCTTTTCTTTTTTTGTGATTAAACTTTAGTTGGTGTAGGGTTTAAATACCTTGCTATAACTAGGATTTTCTTTTCCTAAGCCTCATGGTGACCACAAAGTAAAAACCTATACAAGATATACTAAAAATAAAACGCAAAAGAATTAAAACATGCCACTAGAAAAAATCACTTAACTACAAAGGAGACAGGAATAAAGGAAGATAAAGTTACAAAACAAGTAGAAAACAAATAACACAATGGCAGTAGTAAGTTCTTACCTATCAATAACAACACTGACTGTAAATAGATTAAATTATTCAATGAAAAGACACAGAGTGGCTGAATAAATAAATAATATCTAACTATATGCTGTCTACAAGAAACTCATTTCACCTATTAAGAAATACATAGACTGAAAGTGAAGTGATGGAAAAAAAAAGAGTAGCTGTTACATAAGACAGGAAAAAAAATTACGTCAAAAACTATAAAAAGAGACAAAGAAAGTCATTATATGGGTCAGTTCAGCAAGAAAATAGGATTAATAATAAATATATTAGCATCCAAATTGAAGCACCCTAAAGCAAATATTAATAGATCTACAGGGAGAAACAGACTGCAATGCAATAACAGCAGGGGACTTCAACACCCCACTTTCAGTAATGGACAGATCTTCCAGGCAGAAAAATCAACCAAGAAACACTGGAGTCAGACTACACTGCATACTAAATGGACCTAACATTTATGGAACAATTCTATCCAACTGCTACAGAATTCATATTTTCTCATCAACTCATGGAAAATGCTTCAGTTTAGACCATATCTTAGGCCACAAAAGAAGTCTTAGCAAATTCCAAAAAGTTCACACAATATACCAAAACCTATGGGTATAGCAAAATCAATACTAAGAGGGAAATTTATCGTAATAAATGACTGCATCACAAAAAGAGAAAAATTTCAAATAAACAACCTAACAATACACCTCAAGGAACTAGAAAAATGAGAACAAACCAAATCCCAAACTAGTAGAAGGAAAGAAATAATAAAGAAGAAAAACAAAATTGAAACTAAAAAAATCAACAAACTGTATTTTTAAAAACATAAACAACCATTAGACTTAAAAAAAAATAGAGAGATCCAAATAAAAAAAATGAGAGGTCAAAAGAAAACATTTTAAACATTATAAACAGAAATACAAAGGATCATTAGACACTATTGTAATAACTGTACACCAATATATTGCAAAACCCAGAAGAAATGGATCAATTTCTGGACATACAACCTACCATGATTGAATCATGAAGGACTAGAAAACCAGAAGAGAGAAATAAAGAGTAACAAGACCAAAGCAGTAATAAAAAGTCTCTCAACAAAGAAAAGCATGACCTGATGGCGTTACTACTTAATTCTAACAAACATTTAAATAACTAATACCAATTCTATTCAACCTATTCCAAAAAATGGAGAGGGAGTACCTCCAAACTCATTCCACAAGGCCAGTATTACTCTGATGCCAAAACCAGACAGAGACACAACAAAATAAACTGTAAGCCAACATCCCTTATAAACACAGATGCAAAAACCTTAACAAAATACTAGCAAACCAAATTCAACAACATTAAAAAGGTCATTCATCATGAGCCAGAGGGATTCATTAAAGGATGCAAGGATGGTTCAGCATATGCAAATCAACAAACATGATATATTGTATCAATAGAATCAAGAACAAAAACATATAATTTCTACAGATGCTGAAAAAGCTATAAAATTGAACAACACTTCACAATAAAAACTCTCAACAAATTGGATATAGATGGAAGACACCTCAAAACAATAAAGTCTATATATGACAAACTCATGCCAAATACCATCCTAAATGGGGAAAAATTGAAAGCGTTTTCATTAAAATCTGGAACAAGAAAAAGATACTCGTTTCACCACTTCTATTCCATATGGTTCTGAAAGTACTAGCCAGAGCAGTCAGGCAAAAGAAGGAAATAAAGGACATTGAAAATGGAAAGGAAGAAGTCAAATTACCCTTTTTTGCAGACAAAGGATCCTACATTTAGAGAAACCTAAAGACTTCACCAAAAAACTATTAGAACCAATAAATTCAGTAAAGCCACAGGACACAATATCAATAAACATAAATAAGTAGCACCTCAATATACTAATAGTGATCAATCTGTAAAGGAAATCAAGAGAGCAATCCCTCAGTTACAAAAAAAATAAAATACCTAGAAATAAATTCAACCAAAGAAGCAAAAAATCTCTACAAGAAAACTATCGAACACTGATGAAAGAAACTAAAGATGACATACACAAAAATGGAAAGATAGCTCATGTTCATTAATTAGAAGAATATTGTTAAAATGTTCATACTACCTAAAGTGATCTACAGGTTTCATGTAATCCCTACCAAAATACCAATGATATTCTTTACAGAAATAGAAAAAACAATATTAAAATTTTTATGAAGCCACAAAAGACCCCCAAATAGCTAAAACAATCCTGAGCAAAAAGTACAAAGCTAGAGGCATCACAGGACACGACTTCAAAATAGCAACCAAAACAGCATGGTACTGGCATAAAAACAGATACATAGACCAATGGAACAGAACAGAGAAACATGAAATAAACCCATGCACTTAAACGCCAACTCATTTTTGACAAAGACACAAAGAAGATGCAATGCAGAAAGGACAGTCTCTTTAATAAATGATGCTGGGAAAACTGGATTTCTATATTCAGAAGAACAAAACTAGATTCTATCTTTCACCATATTAAAAAAAAATCAATCCAAATAGATTAAAGACCAGGCACGGAGCCTCACAGGTGTGTGTAATCCCAACACTTTGGGAGGCTAAGGCAAGAGAATCACTTGAGCCCACAAGTTTGAGACCAGTCTAGGCAAAAAACAAAAACATTAGCTGGGTGTGGTGACGCATAACTGTAGTGACAGCTACTCCAGAGGAAGTCGGGGATGTGGAGAGCTGTGATTGTGCCACTGCAGTACAGCCTAGGCAACAGAGTGAGATTCCGACTTAAAAGAAAGAAAAAGATTAAAGACAAATATAAGACCTGAAACTATGAAACTACTAGAAGAAAACACCAGGGGAATGCTATAGAAGCAAAATAGACAAATGGGATTAAACCAAGCTAAAAAATTTTTGCACAACAAAGAAAACAATCAACAGAGTGAAGAAACAAACCGACAGAATAGGAGAAAATATCTGCAAGCTATTCATCTAACAAGGGATCAATAACCAGAATATATAAGGATCTTAAACAACTCAATAGCAAAACCACCACCACCACCAACAACAAAAAATAATACAATTTTCAAAATGTGCAAAGACCCAAGAAACATTTCTCAACATTACGAATCAAGGAAATGCAAATGAAAACAATGAGGTATTCTTACCTTAGTTAAAATGGCTTGTATTAGAAAGACAAAAAGTAACGGATGCTTAAGAGGATGCAGAGAAAGAGGAACACCTGTACGCTACTGTGTATAAATTAGTACAGCCACTGTAAATGGAGGTTCCTCAAAAACTTAAAACTACTAGGTTGGGTGTGGTAGCTTACACCTAAAATTCTAGTACTCTGAGGTGCGAGAATTGCTTGAGGTCAGGAGTTTGGGACCAGTCTGGGCAACATACAGAGACACTGTCTCTACAAAAAAAAAATAAAAAAATTAGCTAGGCATGTTGGCAACCTGCTAGTATTCCAAGCTACTAAGGAGGCTGAAGCAGGAGGTTTGTCTGAGCCCAGGAGTTCAAGGCTGCCGTGAACTGTGATTGCACACTGCACCCCAAGCCTAGGCAATAGAGTTAAGATCCTGTCTCTAAAACAAACACACACACACAACGAAAAACAGAACTAGCACATGATCCCATGATCCCACGGCTGGGTATATCTAAAAGAAAGAAAAATCAGTATATAGAAGAGATACCTGCACTCTCATGTATATTGCATTATCATTCACAACAGCCAAGATATGGAATCAACTCAAGTGTCCATCAATGAATGGACAAAATGGATAAACAAAATGTGGGATATACATACAATGGAGTATTATTCAACCTAAAAAGAGGAAAATTCAGACATATGCTACAACATGGATGAATGTTGAAGACATTATGCTAAGTGAAATAAGCTAGTTACAGAAAAAGACAAATACTGTATATTTTAACTTATATGGATGGGGTGCTTAGGGGTAGAAAAAGTCATATAGACAGGAAGTAAAACGGTGGTTGCATGAGATGTAGGAAGAAGGGAAATGGCAGTTGCTGTTTAACGGGTGCAGATTTCCAGTTTTCAAGATGAAAAGAGTTCTGGAGATGGATAGTTGGTGATGACTGCATAATATGAATGTACTTAAAATCACTGAACTGTACACTTAAAAACTGGTAAGAGAGTAAGCTTTATGTGTATTTCACAATAAAGAAATTGGAAAGAAATATACACTAAGTACAGGATATTTGGAAAATGCTAATTTGGAAAACTCGAAAGAACCGAAAACTCTGTATACTGCCATGATACAAAGATTATCACTGGTAACAACTGAGTGCATTTCTTTCTGGTCTTTTCTTCTTTTTTTTTTGAGTTGGAGTCTCACTCTGTCGCCCAGACTGGAGTGCAGTGGCACGCTCCCGGCCACCAGCCTCAACCTGCTGGGCTCAGGTGATCCTTTGGTGGAAGGATCAGTCTTCCAAGTAGCTGGAACTACAAGCACCTGCTACCACGCTCGGATAATTTTTTGATTTATTGTAGAGATGAGGTCTCGCCAAGTTGTCCAGGCTGGTTTTGAACCTGTGGGCTCAGCCAATCGTCTCACCTCCGTCCCCCAAAATGTTAGCATTATAGGCATGAACCACTGCACCTGGCCTCTGGTTTTTTCCCAATCTGTGTATTTTATATCATCTTGATGATAGCTCATATTTTATTTTTAATCTTAAAATTAACATAAGTGCATAAGCACCTTCCCACATCTTCAAAAACACTCTGTAAACCTAAATACAATGAATGCATTTTATACTAGAGCGAGGCGATATGTTAAGTCCATGATGTGCTACCAGACATCTAAATGGTGGCTGTTTTCTTCTACTATAAGCAAGGCTTTGACATATACACATAAGATTTTTCCTAATGTTATCATCTTACATAACCATGGCACAGTTATCAAAATTAAATTAACACTGGTATAATACTATTAACTAAAATAAACAAGAGTTTAGTAACTTTATCTTGAACCAGAATTATTGTAACATAATGCTTTAGAAGAGGGTATTTAAAATAATATTAATTATGATATGAATAACAGTAAAAAAGAGGAGGGTCAATCAAGATAGAAAAATATATATACTGGGAAGACAAAGATGGTGAAAGCTGCCTCTTCTTATGTGGAGTTTTGCTTTGTGCTGCACACCAAAGTAAAGAGCCAAGAATAGGAGAAAATTTCAAACGATGATGACAAAAATAATTACATATGTTTAACTTGCAAAATGTAACTTAAAAACACTTATAATTTATACTGAAAGAAAAATATGTTCAGATCAATTTAAAGCAAGCTGTCCATATATTTAATATTTGTTTTGTGCCACCTACCTTAAAAAGTATAATACTTTCTACAGTAATGCTTTGACTATGAGCATAATTCAAGGCAACATCAACATGTCTAAATATGTAAGTTCCAAGAAGAGGATTTCCTAATATCTTCAATGTAGATGCTCCAGTACTTATCCCATTCTGATATATCTCTGCTGCATCACGCTGAGGAAGTGCTAAAAAGCAGAAATGTTCTTCAAGTTCTCTGCTATGTCTTCCACTCTCACGCATCTCTGACCTGAAGCAAAAGCAAATTATACCTATAGTTAAAGTCAAATGCCAACACAATTTTCAAGGAGAAGATAAATATTTTAGCTTACCACAGTTAGAAAGCAAAGAATGAACTGATAAGGTATCACTATCCCATGATAATCAATTAGGCTAAAAATCACTATAAGGAATGAATTCTAGTTTACTTTTCCAGGACTTATGAGCATTATTTCATCACTAGTCTGTAATAGTAAGGGTTAACATTTCTTGAATGCTGCTAATGTAACCAGTACAAAGTCTTAAGCATTACATGTATTTTGCCATTTCATTTTCAAAAATTATTATTGTTGTTGCTATACACATTTTTAAAATGAGGAAAACGAGGTCCAGAAAGCTAAATCTTGCCAAAGCAGCAAAGTCATAGATAGCAGGAATTACATATGTTAACTCCTGTCTGTCAGGTTCCAGATATAGATACAGATACACACACATACAGTCAATTATTAGGGGTGTTCTCCTTTCTTGCGGGGTCTAGATAACAGCTGAACAAAATAAGTTAATATTTGATAATAAACCCCTATCTTAGTAGTAATAAAATTAAGAATCATCCTCAGGAAAGATTATAATCTGAAGATACTCCTAATTCTGCTACTTCCATAACTAACAAGACCCATTTAAACATACAACATAGATATACCTCCCTCAAAATGGCATATTAGCTAAGATGTTCTATCTGGCGTGCTCAGTAGTAGCAGCAGCAGGAACTGCCATATCAAGTGGTACAATATTGAGGTTCAGACACTAGTGCAAAAATATGATTCTGAATGATTATCTGCAATGGAGAACCCACCAAACCTAGAAAAGGAACGTATGTACCATAAAAAGAAAACTGTTCTTGAGAACCACATGCTTCCAATATGTATTTCCTGGAATACCACTCACAAAATTTGTATATACCATGCACGTAAGTGTGTTAATGTTTATTTTATTTGCAAGAATGGCTAAGCATTATCAGTAGATAGGACCACAAAACACATGACAACAGTTACAAGTAAAACTGACTGATTAAATCATGACCACTTCTTTTTTTTTTGAGTTGGAGTCTCACTCTGTCACCCAGACTGGAGTGCAGTGCAGCTCCCGGCCACCGCAGCCTCGACCTGCTGGGCTCAGGCGATCCTTCCGCCTCAGCCTTCCAAGTAGCTGAAACTACAGGCGTGTGCTAACACACACAGCTAATTTTTGATTTATTGTAGAGATGAAGTCTCACCAAGTTGCCCAGGCGGGTCTTGAACCCACAGGCTCAGGCAATCCACTCACCTCAGCCTCCCAAAGTGCTGGGATTACAGGCTGAGCCACCGAGACCGGCTACATGACCACTTCTTAACAAGACTCAGGAAATGTCCACCTCAGCTTCTGGTTCCACATGTCAGCATTTCCTGCTCTTTTTTCCCTCCAACCTCACATCAGTAGATTCTGTGAACCACTAAGACCTCCATTGGCTGTTAATGTTTAATTCTCACAAAAGAACTATAATAACTTTCCCTCATTTTTCTGACTTCCCCATTGTTTTTTCCTTGAAATTTGAAAACACATTAATTTTCTGAGCAATGCCTAAGAGGAATTCCCACATGGAAACACTAACAACAACAACAGAACAAAGGACGACAAAGAGAGAAGAAATTAAAGTATATTGTTTATATAATATATATACATACATACATACATACACATACTGTTGAAAGGTTCTTACATTACACATGAGTATCACATTATGTGAGGATACACCATGGTAAATTTAAGATGTATAATATAAACAGCAGGATTTTTCCACAGTGGCACCATTAACATTTTGGGCCAAATCATTTTTTTAAACCTTATCGCCTTGTTGGCTAACACTGTATCATTTTAGAGGATTCAGTGAAATGTAAAATGTAGCCAGGCTTGGTGGCTCAGCCTGTAATCCCTTGCTTGGGGAGGCTGAGGTGCGTGGATTGCCTGAGCCCGCGGGTTTAAGACCTGCCTGGGCAACTTGGCAAGATCTCATCTCTACAATAAATCAAAAAATTAGCCAGGCATGGTAGCACGCGCCTGTAGTTCTAAATACTTGAAAGGCTGAGGCGGAAGTATCGCCTGAGCCCAGTAGGTCGAGGCTGCGGTGGCCGGGAGCGGCCACTGCACTCCAGTCTGAGTGACAGAGTGAGACTCCAACTCAAAAAAAAAAAAAAAAAAAAAAAAAGAAGGAATAAAAAGCTGGCAATGGCTACAAAATCCACTGTAAATTAAAGTTGGAGTTTTGTATTGGTAATAATACAAATGAATATTTCTTAGTTTTTAATATGCTTTCAGAATTACATGTGAAAAAATCAGGCCTAAATATGATTTAGATAATAAAAAATGACCAATAAAGATGTTAGTTCTCAGAACTATTTCTGGCTCTAAAAAGATGTGTGTAAGGTTGGGTTTCCAAAGTTATTCAGATAGTAGGATCTGTCACCATGTTAAATGATAGAAACTGTATCAAGACTTCCATTTCAAAGACAATAGGCAAAAAGAAAATGAAGAGTCTTTTGTGTGCACAGTAACAATGTCATCAGATAAGAAAATGAAGAACTAACATATACAAAGTGCTCTATTACTAAGAGACATTAATACGCATCAGATTCTATACTATAAGGGTATTTACATTATCTTAAATATGAAAAATGCGTAAGAGTTAAGAATAATTTTTCAGAAATGTTTTCCATGTTTTTATGCAGCAACAGTAATGAGGAATCTGTGTGAAAATTTGTCAGCCTCTGAGCCTTTAAGTATACTTTAAGCTCTGGAGTGGAAAACTCAAAATCAATACAACACTCAAGTATTAAAATTTGTTGAGTGAGTTTGCTATTTTGGTCATTAAACTACTATTCTATTAAACATTAAGTAAATAAAAGTAAAAGACTTTGATAGAGAAGTTGAGTGGTAGAAACAGAACTGGAATCTTTCTGAAGACTAGTAACTTTCAATTAACTCTGTGCTACCATGCTGTCTCCCTATCGAAACTAACTACGAAAGAGTAAAGGTGTTAAGTGCCTCAGATGGAATGCCTATGTCATAGTTAATTACATCACCTAGAATAGATTCCAAGACAACCTGCATATAGTAGGTAATCAGTAACTTTTTGTTGAGTAAGTGAAACACTGGGAAGCATCTTTGAGTTTAAATGGAAATAAAAATTTATACGAAATATTTAAGGAGGTGCCCAAGACAGAATCAAAGTATTCAAGTAAGTATGTTTTAGGAAATAAAACAAGATTATTTCTTTGGATATCTTGAAAGGGAACTTAATAGTCTTCAGATCCATCAGACAGCTAGTGGTAAGTACTCAGTGTCCAGCTGGCCTGAAGTGCAACATATGAAATGAAACAGCTAAGAGAAACTGGGATTCAACAATGTTTAAGTAAGAAAAAAATGTAGTAATACTAATTAACACAAGTTCAGAGATGAGACAGTGTATTAGTTTCCTATTGCTGCTATAACAAATTCTCACAAATTCATTAAGAACTAAAAAGCATAAGTTTATTATCTTACAGTTATATAAGCATTAAGTCAGGTGTGGGTCTCATCAGGTTATAATCAAGGTGTCCATCTGGACTATGTTCCTATCTAGGTTTTAGGGAGGATTCTTTTCTTTGTTGTCAGAATTCAGTTACCAGCAGTTGTAGGACTGAGGTCTCCATTTCCTTGCTGGCTAAGGGCACTTCCCAACTTCTAGAAGTTACCTACATTCCTTGGCTCATAATCATCTTCCATCTTCAAAGCCAGCAAAGGCAGGATGAATTCCTCTCAAATCTCTTTTCTTTTTTTCATTTTCTCTCTCCGATCCATTCTTCTGCCCACCCCCTTCTTTTTTTAAAAGCTCCTGTGATTAAACTGGGCCTGCCCAGATAACCCAGGATAACTACCATTCTCCAGGTCTGTGACGTCAATCACATCTGCAAAGTCCTTTCTGCCATGTAAGGAAACATGTTCACAAGTTCTGGGGATTAGGATGTGGACCTCTTTGGGGGAGTACGATGCTGTTCACCACAGGAAGATTCTGAACTTAGTTCCTCAATGATATTAGGAACTCATCCCCCCCTGCCACCGCCCAACTCTCCAGTCTGGTGTATACAGCTTTATATTTATCCATGTCTGGCTCCCCTCATGGTCATGAGAGGGCTGCCAGCAGCAACCAGGCCTACAGGCTTCCTTACAGTCATCAGGAGAGAGAGACACTTCACCTTCCCAGGATTTCCAAACAAGTCTCATGCTGTGTTCTACTGAACTATGATTAGGCTTATACATCAGTAAGCCAATAAACCAGAGGAATTGAACAAAGAATAGATTAGACTATGAAAGATGATCCAGAATTGTCAGGAAAACTGCAGTCTACTACAGTCGACTCATTTGGCTACTTTTTACACACACCCTTCTTTCATTACATACTTTCAAAAATGCTCATGACCACACAAAGCACTTTCAACCCACTACATAAGAAGGGAACAACCTGAAGTCTCATCCAATTACTACATCTAACTCCAGATCCATGATGTGATATGCTTTCATTTCCAATAGGTCTAGATATAGATCTATACAACTAATATCCAATTAGGCAACACATGGCTAGAAGTTTAAATTATCTACACCCAAAATACAATAGTGGAGAAAAAACCAGAATAACAAATTCTGAAAAGTGAAGAATGACAACAATGGTATGTTAACTGGTCCTTAGCACGAGTATATTCTTTTAAAAAGTAATAGCTGGGATTCCTTACTCTCAAAATTCCAAAGACTATTAACCATAGCAAGAGATCTTTTGACAGTTGCTGAGACTAAGAATTTTTGCCTCCTGGCAACAAACCTCTGAAACCTCCTCATCACCAAAGATCCCGAACCTACAATGGTCTTCACTTACTAGATTTCCATTTGAAATTACCCATTTCTTTCCCCAGATTTCATTTAAAATACAGTCATGCATGGCATGAGACATTTCCGTCAACAAATATACAATGATGCTCTTGTAAGACTACAATGGAGAAGAAAAATTCCTCTTGCTTAGTGACTTCTTAACCACCATAATGTCTTGCTGTATTCCTCTTGTGTTTGTCATGATGCTGGTATAAAAAAAAACCTACTGCACTGCCAGTCGTATAAAAGTATAATACAATTATGCATAGTACATAGTACTCGATAATAATAAAAAATGATGTTACTGGTTTACATATTTACTATATTATACTTTAAATTGTTATTTTTTAGCATATTTGTTCTACTTATTAAAAAAGAAACTGTAAAACAATCTCACACAGGTCTTTCAAGAGATATTCCAGAAGAAGGCATTGTTATGATAGGAAATGACAGCTCCATGTTTGTCACTGGCCTGGAAGAACTGCCAGTGAGACAAGATGTGGAAGTGGAAGACAATGATACTGATGATCCTGACCCTGTGCAGTCTTAGGCTAATGTGTGTATCTTAGTTTTTGGTTAAAAAGTCCAAAAAGTAAAAAGTAAAATTGGAAAAAGCTTACAGATAAGAATATAAAGAAAATATTTGTGTACAGTTGTACAGGGTGTTTGCTTTAAGCTAAATGTTACTAAATAAGAGTCGAAAAG
Organism: Tarsius wallacei; assembly: GCA_963574415.1. NCBI lineage: Eukaryota > Metazoa > Chordata > Mammalia > Primates > Tarsiidae > Tarsius > Tarsius wallacei. The sequence continues at coordinate 10,372 of CAUYQG010293356.1, read as the reverse complement.
TTAAATTTTTAAATTTTATGAAGTAAAAAAGTTACAGTAAGCTAAGGTATTAATTTATTATTAAAGAAAGAAAAATATGTTTTACAGATTTAGTGCAGCTTAAGTGTACAGAGATTATAAAGTCTACAGTAGAGTACAGTAACATCCTAGGCCTTTATATTCACTCACCACTCACTGACTCACCCAGAGCAACTTCCAGTTCTGCAAGTACTAACGTAAGTGCCCTATGTTTTTTTACCTTTTATACGGTATTTTTACTGTGCTTTTTCTATGTTTAGATTCACAAATACTACTGTGATACAACTGCTCATGGTAGTCAACAAAGTAACATGCTGTACAGGTTTGTAGCCCAGGAACAATAGGCTATACCATACAGCCTAGGTGTGTCTACATATATAGGTTTGTGTAAACACACTCTATGGGCCAGTTGCAGTGGCTCATGCTTGTAACCCAGCACTTGGGAAGACTGAGGTGGGCAGACTGCTTAAGCCTAGGAGTTTGAGACCAGTCTGGCAATATAGTGAGACCTGTCTCTCAGAAAGATTTTTTTAAAAATTAGCTGGGCATGGTGATATGTGCCTGTAGTCCCAGCTACTTGAGAGGCTGAAGCGGAAGAATCATCTAAGTCCAGGAGGTTGGCGCTGTGGTGAGCTGTGATCATGCCACTGCACTCCAGTCTGGATGACAGAATGGGATCCGGGCTCAAAAATAAACAAAACAACAACAACAACAAACACCTCTCTATAATGTCTGCACAGCAACAAAATCACTAAAAATGCATTTTTCAGAACGTATCCTATCATTAAGCAACACATTACATTATATTTTATAAACCTGAATAGTTCCACTTAACAGGCAGAAAATATTTAAAAGGGGGTATATGGGAAAGATCTAAGCCAACAGATTTGTTCTTTACCACATTCTGATCTCCTGTTAAATCTTGTTCCTTTTATACTCATACTCACACACTAACTTTGGAAAAGATGAATTCTCTATTTCAAGTTAATCTTGCCAAGCTGAACTGTGAAACTAGGCCACAGACAAAACAGACCTTTTTTGAATCAAATCTAAATTTTCTATGATTTACAAAATCATCTTTCTTGAGTCTAAGCAGGAAATGGTCAAGGCACTCCGACATTCTGAGTTTTTTTGTACAATTTCCCCCAAAATTGTACAAAATTGTGCATGCATACAAACTAAGTAGCCTCATGAAACACTTAGTTTCTACCCCAAGGTTGAGATTACCACCAACTTCCTACCTGGGACAGTGGTGGTCCTTATTGCCCTCTTTCCCTGAATTCAATTCATACATTAGAATTTCTTACTTGTAAGAACACCTTTCCCAGTACCAAATTCAGTTCCAGTTGGGATATCACTGACTTCAAGTACAGAAACTCATTCAAAACTGACTTAAGAATAAAGTCAACTTCTCATAACAAGAAGTTTATAAGTCAGGCAGCCTTCATCAGAATTGATTCTGTGACTCCAGAGGTCTTCAGAGATCCAGGTTGGTTTTTCCATCTCTTTGCTATCAGTGGCTTTAGGGTCATCCTAACATTAGTCTCATTATTATCACAAGAGTGCTGCTGATATCTGTAGCTGAGAAAGCAAGCTTTCTTTTGTTCATATCAGACTGGCTTCTCTTTCCCAGAGAGTCCCAAGTCAAACTTTCCTGAGTATATCACTGATCTAAGATAGCTTAGTTCTGCCCACCTTGGAAATCACTGATAAAGTGGATGAAATTATGGGTGGCTCAGATGACACATCTGGAGGTATAATATAAATTGAGGTAGTAAGTAAAAATTCAGCACCAAATTGGAAACTGACAATGTTGAAAATGACATCCTTTCACATAAACTGGAAATGTTTAAAAGTTATTTTAAAGCAAAAAAGGGCCAAACTGACACAAAAAGGCAACTGACTTAAGGAAAATTGAATTCAGTTTCTCTCTTACCCATTAAGGTCAGCTCAAATTTCTTAACTCTTCAAAACATCTCTTGAGACTTTTAGGAAGAATAGTCAATCCCTCTGCTATACACCTGTATCTTTATTATAACACATTATTTTATATATAGCAGTATATATATTATAACACATTATTTTATATATAGCAGAATACTAGAATGTAAACTCTTTAGGGTTGAGGAGAAAACTTTATTAATTTTTCTCTGTGGGTAATGGGGCTATCAAATAACAATGTCTGATACAGTAAGCACCAAAACATTCAATGAGTGACATATACACAATGTTTAAATTGTGTTTTTGCTGATTTCATACTTAAAAAGGGGCAGACAGAACGTAGATAAGAATTAGAGACTGGTATCTTTATGGAGCTATTTGTTTCTCCTGAGACGGCAGATTTAAAAAACTTGTTATTTCCTCCAAGGGAAGTGATGAAAATAAAAGTCAGAGGCAGTCAATGTAATTAACACTTTCCTTTTTCATCTCTCCACTTTATTATTCTCTTCTGCTAACCATGCTGCTTATTTTTCCTTTTATATTCATTTCTACCTGTGCCTTAAGGCTACTTCCTAGCATCACTGATTTTAAAAAATGAAATAAAATGTTAACTTAATTTGACACATAAGAACCCACTGTGCTGCCAGACTCACTTTTACGTTATGGACATAAAAACAATTAAAACTCACAGGATAGTAGAAAGACAAGACACAAACCAATATATTGTGCTAAAAGCTAAAGTACTATGAGCATAAAGTACTATGGGAAACAAATGAGTTTTTGCCTAACTGGACAAATAGCTGAGAAAACAATAAATCAGATACCTGTTGGTCATTTAGAATGTTCTAACGTGTCCTATATTATTGGGCAGTTGTTCTAACCTTTCTATAATATTACCAAAGGGAAATAATCAGTTGAAAGGACAAAATTTTAAAAGTCCAAAGGAACCAATATCATACAACAGTGCCAGAAATTCACTTTTGATCAACTGTTCTTTCAATCTGGAAGTGACAATGTATACCTAGTCATTTCTACCTACAAAGTCATGTATTTTTTTTTTTTTGAGAAGATAATATGCCACAATGAATTCTGTTATCCTACCAATTCCAAATCTCTGAACTGATACCAAGTGTGGCAGCATATTTGAATCACGAAGATTTGACTTTAGAACAAAAAAAGAAACCAAACCATTTCAAAATGAGTTCCACGTTGGATCTATCAAGTTATACTTAGGTTTTAAGTTAAACATGTAAAATGATAAAAAAGGCAAGTCCAGAATAAAAATGCTAAACTCAACTGTGCTCATTTATAAATATAAAAATAAATATAAATTTTATAAGCATTCAAAATCCTTACAATGAGTACTTTACATATGCTGTTATTCTTTTTTTATCAAACAACAATCATGTAATGTGCTTTCCCAAAAAGCTGAAGAGGTCTTTCAAAAACTTAAGTGTCAGAAGTAGTGGCATCAACTCAGAGTGATTCCAATGGATTAGTCGGAAAAAGCTAAATATAATCCTCCCAAATTAAAACATTAACTAAATCTCTTAAGGGTTGGATTTAAGAGGAAAAAAGTTACATTTTTATTACTTTCACCGCTGTTTTACATTATTCAGGAGGTACTAGAGATCTGAAAAACAGCTGCTTAATAAATGTGCTGATGTATGGCTCTGAAAAATTTATCAAGTTTGAAAAGTTGGGAGAGGGTGTCAAATATGACTACATTAATGTGTAAATCTTACTAATCAAACCTCATACTTAAGCTTTCAATGTTACAAAAGGCTGTGAGAAGGTAACAGAATAATGATCTGTACTTATTTTCTTAATAATACCTATCAAATCTCTAGCAGTAGAAATAAATTAGCATAAGATTCCATAGTAAAAACAAAACAAAATCTCAAACTTGCTGCGGTCATAGTAACTTACCTCTTAGTGGTAAAATTTTTTTCCAGCTCCTCATTGTGAACAAGTTTTGTATCCCCAAACTGCCATGATAACTGGAGATCACAGTTTACATTAAGCCTGCACTGGTTAAGAGTATCATGTATAAAACCATACTCTCTGGTATCAGTGCAGCAAGATGACAAGTAAACTAAAGATAAGGAAAAACAAATATTTGTGTTTAAAATGACATTGCATATCTATACAATGACAAATGTATATTTGATATAAATTACAAAACAACTAAGTACTTGGAATTTTCGTTAACGACTGAGAGCCACAATTTATGTTTTAGGTTTTACAACAGTAATATGGGCTTCTTGCACTTGAGATAAATGAAAATATGAGCCTCATTATTCTCCACATACCTACTAGAGTTCTTAAAAGTTGGCACATAAGACAATCCTAGAATTTTTAAATTCAGATGTTGAAAGTGACTCTACAGTGTGCATCTTACACAAAACTGGTAGTAACTGTTAGTGCATGAATATTTCTAGTATTTCCCAAGCAAATATAAGGCAACCTACATACCATTAAACTATTTGGTTATTTGACTTGCAAAAGTACCAGAGCATGTTTGAAAGCTGTCGACTGATTCAGTGGCATGAGTAAAAAGAAACAGACTTTCTCAAGACAATAAGCGTCTCAAGCATTGCTATATTAAATACAGGAATAGAAAGATTTTTTAAAAACCCTTAAGGAAGATAACTCAGGGAAAAGCAGGGAGCAAGTAGAGTTGACTCTTGTTATCTGCAATAGTCAAGTCTATAAAATTGCCATAAACACCAATTTAGTTAATACTGAACTACAGCTCTTATTGGAAAGGGTTAGGTTCTTGCAAGCATCTGGTCAAATTTGTGATCACTGAAATGCCATTTACATTAAATAGGTTTGTTTGCCAACATCCTTGTAAAAAAACAGACTGGTCTAATCAGTGACTATCAGGTTTATTCCTCCACATAACCCTCCTTCTATGTAACATTTATCAGGTAATTAAAAATTCTTCCCTAACATACTGATCTGCAGAACCCACATGCCTGCAAGTTCAACAACCTTCATGTCGTATCACCTTTTGAAATGTATGAGCCAGCCAGTACCAGCCAAGCAGGGTTTAACATTTTCCTGACCCTGGGTAATATGACCACAAGTTTCTCTAGTCTCAGAACAACACTGTCCACTATGCTTGTTTATCAGTAGGCATCTCATGAATCTATAAACGTAGTCACTTTTTTATAGCTTCACTAGGCACTACAGATGTTACTTTAGCACTTTTTGGTAAGGCCTGATGTAGAAATTGGCAAATTTCTTCTTCCTTTTCCTAGATACCTCACTGTTGATGCATTAACATCGAAGTCAGGCATGAATGAAGCTAATCTAAAACATATTTTCTCTTTAAGGCAATGATAATTTTCTTGAGCTTAAGAGCACCAAATCACACTTCAGCATTATCTCGGGGGCCATTTTAAACAGTGAAATCACCAACAAAAATGTGAAAAAAGTAGCAATAACTAAGATTATGAAAACAACATTTAGTGTAGTATGAGAGCTGAAACAAGAAGGTGGAGCGTCACCTCATTTGACCTTAGCTGGAAACGTATGCACTGACAAACTAAAATTTTCTGCCACTATACACATGTCTGCGAAAGTATTGCTGAGTATCAATTTTGGACTTATAAACAAAAATGCGCTGGTGAGTATACTGAATGTGAATTTTAACAAGTAGCAAAATTTGCAAATACAAAATCCTCAAATAACAAGGACTGATTGCATATAAGGTTAAAGGCAATTTCCATATAAATGAATCTAACTACAAACAATTGTTCCTTGTATTGTCAAACTAGTCAACAGAATAAATTAATATAATGATGAAACTAATACAAAATATTACCACCAGCTGATTTTCAATAACTCATTCTTCCTCTTCTTCATTTTTAATTCTTTTACTGACTCTCCACCAAAATTAATTTTGACTGGATTCAAAGTAATCCCAGTACTTTGGGAGGTCAAGGTAGGAGGATCACTTGAGACCAGGAGTTTGAGATCAGCCTGGGCAACACACAGAGACCCCATCTCTACAAGAAATTAATGTTCATTTTAATATTCATAACAAGTATGGTAAATTTTGAGAGTTTCATAACATAATTCTGCAATGTGTCTGTTAACTTTATTTGAAAACAAATATAAATTCATAGGAAGTTACAAAAATAATATCTACTAGATGTCCTGTGTACCCTTAAGTCAATTTCCCCAGTGGAAATATCTTACAAAACTATAATCCAATATCAAAACTCGGAAAATGATAACAGTATAATCCACAGACCTTACTAAGAGTGTGTGTATGTGTGTAGTTCCTTGCAATTTGTCACATGTGTAGATCTATGTAATAACTACTACAAGATTCAGAACTGCCTCGTCACCACAAAGATCTCCCTTATGTCACTCCTTTATATATTATGCATACTGAAATTCTCCCCTAGCACCATTCCTCTGTCCTGTCCCCAAGTCTAATTACTAATTAAATTACTAATCTGTTCTCCATCTCTATACTTGTTTCAAGAATGTTTTGTAAATGGAATATTGTAGTGTGACCTGCAGAGATTGCATTTTTTTCCACTTAGGAAACTGTCCCTGACACCCAATCAAGTTGTTGTGTATATCAGCAGATCATATCTTTTTTATTTTTCCGTAGTATTCCATGGTATGAATGTACCATAGTTTAACCATTCACCCAAATTTGAGTGGTTGTTATTGACTATCACAAATAAAGCTACTATGTACATTCATGTACAGGTTTTTGTGTGGACATAAGTTTTCATTTCCCAAAAATAAATGCCCAAGAACATGATGATGGTCATACGGTGTGACCAGTTGCATGTTTAGTTTGTTTTTTAAGAGACAGGATCACACTATGTTGCCAGGGAAGCCTCAAACCCTTTGGCCCAAGTGATCCTCCTGCCTCCACTTCCACCTCCCGAGAACTGGGACTACAAGTGCATGCCAATGTACCAGAGATTGTATGTTTAGGTTTTAGAGAAACTGCCAGTTTTCTTGAAAGATTATCTTTCATTTCCACTGGCAATATTTGAGTGATTTGGTTTCTCCACATGCTCACCAGCATGTTACACCGTTACTGTTTTCCTTTTTAGCTGTTCTAACAGATATACAGTTTTATATCATTGTGGCTTTCATACGCATTTTCTTGATGGCTATGATCTTGGACATATTTTTATATGTTTATGTGCCATCTGTATATTTTCTTTGGTGAAAAGTCTGTTCTTCTCTCTTTCCTATTTTTTTTTTATTGGACTGCCCCTCTCTCTCTCTCTCTTTGAGTTGGAGTGTGCTACCCAGGCTGGAGTGCAGTGGTACGCTCATGGCCAATGCAGCCTCGACTTGCTGGGCTCTGGCGATCCTTCCACATCAGTCTTCCAAGTAGCTAGAACTACAGGTGCGTGCTATCATGCCTGGCTAATTTTTTGATTTATTGTAGAGATGAGGTCTCATCAAGTTGCCCAGGTTGGTCTCAAACCCCTGAGCTCAGGCAATTCTCTCACCTTGGCCTCCGAAAGTGCTGGGATTACAGGTTTGAGCCACTGTGCCTGGCCTGCCTCTCTCTTTTTTAACCATTGAGTTTTGAGAGTGTTTTATATGTTCTAGATATGAGTCCTTGATCAGAAATATGATTTTCAAGTGTTTTCTCCCATTCTTAGCTTGTCTTTTCATCTTTCTAACACAGACTTTCACAGAGCAAAAGTTTCTAATTTTAAGAAAGCCTAACTGATTTTTTTTTATAGACTGTGCTTCTGGTGTCATGTCTAAGAACTCATCTAGGCCAAGATCCTGAAGATGCTATCCCCATGCTTTCTTCTAAAAGTTTTAATGGTCCGGGCTCAGTGGCTCAGTCTGTAATCCCAACACTTCGGGAGGCTGAGGCAAATGGATTGCCTGAGCCCGTGGGTTTGAGGCCAGTCCAGGCAACCTGGCGAGACCTCATCTCTACAATAAAATAAAAAATTAGCCAGGCATGGTAGCATGAGCCTGTAGTTCTGACTACTTGGAAGGCTGAGGCAGAAGGATTGCCGGAGTCCAGCAGGTCGACACTGGGGTGGCTGTGAGTGTGCCACTGCACTCCAGCCTGGGAGACAGAGTGAGACTCCAACTCAAAAAAAGAAATTGAAAGTTTTAATGCTGCATATTTTACATTCAAGCCCAGGGTTTATTTGGAAGTTTTTTATATGAGTGCAGTTCATTAATTTTTGCCTATGAATGTCCAATTGCTCTAGCAACATTTCATGTAGACTACCTTTCCTCCAATGAATGCAACTTTGTTAAAAATCAGTGGAAAGAAAATCAATTGAGCATATTTGTGTGGGTCTATTTTTGGAATCTCTGTTCTGTTCCACAGATCTATGTATCTATCCATATATGTCAGTATCTTACTACCTTGATTACTGTAGCTATATAGTAACCTTAATATTCCACAGAATAAGTCTACACTTTTTCTATTTCAAAATTGTTTTAGCTATTCTAGCATCCTTGCCTTCCCCTGTAAATGTCACATTAAGCTCGACTACTTATAGAATATATTGCTGGGATTTTGACAGGAACTGCAATAAACTTTCAGATAACTTTGTGGCAAACTGACATCATGTTGAGTCTTTTCATTCAGGAACACAGTCATCTCTCCATTTGGATTTTTTTTCTTCAGTGTTTTGTAGTTTAAAGCATAAAAATCCTGTATATTTTGTTAGCTTTGTATTTAAGTATTTCATTTTTTTCAGTTATTGTAAATGGTATTGTTTCCCATTCTGATTTCCACATTGTTCTTTACTAGTATACAGATACAGTTGACTTTTGGACAGTGCAGGTCCACTTACGCATGGATTTTTGAATAGTGCAGGTTTGAATAGTACAGGACCACTTATGCATGGATTTTTCTTCCACCTCTGCCACTCCTGAGATAGCAAGTCCAACTCCTCTTCCTCCTCAGCCTACTTAATGTGAAGATGACAAGGATGAAGACTTTTATGATGATCTACTTCCACTTAATAGTAAATATATTTTCTCTTCCTTATGCTTTTCTTAAAAACATTTTTTCAGCTGACTGTAAGTATACATACAATACATAAATGTGTTAATTGATTGCCATTGGTAGGGCTTCCAGTTAATAGTAAGCCATCAGTAGTCAAGTTCTGGGAGAGTCAAAAGTTACATGTGGATTTTCCAACTGTGTCAGGGGTTGGTACCCCTAAATCCCTGGGTTCTTTAAGTATCAAATGTACAACCAACTTTTTGTACTTTGATCTTGTATCTAATGACCTTGCTAATCTTACTTAGGTTTTTCTGGTTTTTTTTTTAGAGGTTCCTTGGGATTTCCTATGTAGACCATCACATCCTCATCAAATAGGAATAATTTTATTTCTTCTTTTCTAATATGAATGCCTATTAATTTCTTTCCTTGACTTTTTGTGCTGTATACAACTTCCGGTATTATACTGACTAAGAGTAGAAAAAGAGAACATTTACCTCTTGGTTGTACCATAAAAACTCATTTTAAAAATTGAATTTGATTTGTTTACATTTTGTTTACGACATCTACATCAATAATCATGATGAACATTAGTCTGTGTTTTTCTTTTAATATTACATCTAGTTTGGGAACCAGGGTAATATTGATCTTATGAAATTATTCTCTCCACTTCTATTTTCTGGAAGAGGTTGTGTAGAATTTGTTTTCTTCTTTAAATGTTTAGTAGACTTCTTCAGTGAAATCATCTGGGATTTAGTTCTTTTGCTTTTTTGTTTTTTGTGTTTTTTGCCAAATATAATAGTTGTAAGACTAAATATAGTGAACTAAATATAATAGTTGTAAGACTATTTAAGTGATCTATTTAGTACTGTGTTTGGTAGTTTACTTTTTGACACAGCCTGTGGGGTTCAGCACTGATAAAGTATTTTATTGCTGATATTGGTATTTGTGACTTACATCTTTTTTTCCCCTTTGTTAGACTTGCTAGAGGTTTGTCAATTTAATTGATCTTTCCAAACAACTACTTTTTTGTTTCACTGATTTTTCTTTCATCTACTAGTTTGAGGTTTATCTTGCTATTCTTTTTCTGGTTTCTTAAAGTGAAATCTTAAGATTACTAACCTGAAACTATTCCTTTTTTCTAATGTAAGCATTTAGTGTTGTAAACTTCCTTGTCTGCAACGCTTTAACCACATACTTCAAATTTTGATATGCTACATTTTCAATTTTTTCCAGTTCATGTATTTATTTCCTTTAAAAATCTATGAGCCGGGCTCGGTGGCTCAGCCTGTAATCCTGCGCCTTTGGGAGGCTGAGGTGAGTGGATTGCCTGAGCCCGTGGGTTCGAGACCCACCTGGGCAAGCGAGACCTCATCTCTACAATAAATCAAAAAATTAGCCGGGTGTGGTAGCGCGCGCCTGTAGTTCCAGCTACTTGGA
>CAUYQG010293355.1:0-61775 GCA_963574415.1 Tarsius wallacei | reverse complement strand
CCAGTAGGTCGAGGCTGCGGTGGCCAGGAGCGTGCCACTGCACTCCAGCCTGGGCGACAGGGTGAGACTCCAACTCAGAAAAAAGAAAAAAAGAAAAAAAAAAGAAATGTGTCATAAAACAGCATGGCTCTCGTAATAAAAATTCTGCCAAAAATGCACTGAGGAGACATGCTCAGGATATGCATTCAGTTCTCTAAAGAGCTAACACCCCTTAGCGCTAGAATCATTTGCCCAAAGATTGGTCAGAGGAATATCTCATTCAAAAGTCCTGGTATAAGAAAATAAGCTTTTGGTTTTCACAATGTTTTTTACTTTATTTATCCTTGTTTCAGAGTTTAACTTTCTAATTTATTAACATAACATTCGAGGATAAAATGCTCTGAAGTCAGCACTTAAGTAAAAATGAGCAGCTTTAGTTTTCCTTATTTTTATTTTTTTACTGTAACCATTGTCATTTATTTATCCTCACGCATATTCTCAACTAAGTTATTCTTCTCTTGCCTATTCTCAGTGGCCAGTCCCATTCCCTCACTTTCCATCCCTTGCTCTCTTTTGTAGCAGCAGTTCTTTTCTCTGCAAGTGTAGATAGTTTCCACATGTCTTTATTTTTGTTGAATTCTTTTCCTTACCCCAAAATAGGTTAGATGTTGTTGTTGTTGTTCCAGGGGGTTGGGGGTGGGTGGGGTGGTGCGGAGATAGGGAAATGGTTACTTTTAAATCTTAAAAATATATCAGTTTCTTCATTTTGTCCCAACATATATATGAGAGAAAGTTCATTTTGTAAGGTTCAGGACATACTGCTATTGCTTGGTCTTTATAATGAATATGGACATATTATATTAGATGAAAGTTACCTGTGTGACTTCAACACTCCAGACTCAGGGTCCCGCCTTTGCCACTTCTCTGGCCTACTCACCAACCCCAAGAATAGAAAGAAAGGGGCATTCTCTTTCCACCTTGCTTGCCCTATTCGAGAGGTGAGGTAAAAGTTTTGGAAAGCACCTTAGTTCTTACAAGTGAGGCTTCCACGCCAGCAATATAGAACACACAAATATGAGCAGTGCTTGCTGTTCACTCTTCCAGTGTGAATGTTTGCAGCATATTCCAACATTCCCTTCCTTTCGTGCCTCAGTCCCCGCCCCGCCCCCACAAGCACATTTTACACTCTAAGCAACTGATCCTTGTGAGCAAAACCCTTTGAACTAGAGCTTTGAAGCCAGGTCATTGCTCCAGGCATGAAACAAGATGAGAAATAAGCCTTTACTAATTTCACCAAACCCTGCCTTTTTTCAGAAGCCAAGATTCTGTAAATCTTCCTTCCAGAAAGCCTCTCCCTTTTTTTGTTAATAGGTTTTGAGCACCAAATTATGTCATTATTTAAAATATACTGGGGTTCTAGTCTAGTTATCCTTCTTTGGCATCTCGGGATTCTTAAATGCAACCTTGTGAAAGCATTTGGAGTCTGAGCACTCTAAAATGTTCTTTGTCACACTCGAGGCCTCTTCCTGCCCTCTCCCCCTCAACCATTGTTATAGTCAGGCCTTCCAGCCCTACGGTCAGTACCCACCCTCACCTCTTCTCCTCCCTCTGCCACACTTCGCCATCACAGGTACCTTCTACCACTCCATATACTATGCAAATACATCGAGTAGGTTATGGTTTTGCCCACACTCACTACAACTGATAATGAAGTACAAAATAAACAGAAAGAAAGACATCGTCTTTGATCCCTCATAGGTTCGATGCTGGTTTCCATCATGTCCACACTGGCTCATTCTAGGTCAATGCCCATTTTCATGCACTGCATTCAGAATGACATGGTGTTCCATGTTACAAGAGTGAATTTCACAAACACAGGCCATTCAGAGATATAAAGCCCCTCAGCACTGCGAAGAGTAATCTTTAACAATAGTCATGAGCAATATTTTGTTAAAAACAGAAGTTGAAGCACATTGCTGAATATCAACACGACCTGGGTTTTATTTTGTGGCATTACTGATGTGGAAATCAAATATTTACTAGTCATTCTTACTTGGATAATGCTTCATTTATAGGGGATAGATAAGAATCTATGGGGAGATTAGAAACATTAAACAATCCCCTTTGGAAATCAGTAAATAATATAGATTTGAAAAGAGAGAATGCTTATTGTCACGTTTTGTAAAGGAACAACTCCTCAAGTTTTTTTCTTAGCTTCTTGAATAGGAGTAAAAATAAGGAAGAATGGGTAGAAAACATGTATCTTTGAATGTAGTATATATAAGAGAACTCCATCAAAATAGCAAAGGGCTTTCCTGTTCCACTCACTTCCAAACTATCAAAGGATAAACTGCTCCCTTTTGGATACTCTACTAGGCTTAGAAAGCTCCGGCGTGGGGTGGGGTGTCATAAGGAAGAGCTGGGTTTGAGGAGAAAAAGGCCAATCAGTAGATCATACAAATACTTTAAATACATGCTTTAAAAAATTCATGGGTTCTTGTCTATTTGGAAACTTAAGAAGAATTCAAGGAAATCGGGTCCTTAATACAGCCATTGGCTCACACAGCCTCTCAGCATCCATCAGAAGTGAAGTTTTTTCTCCCCGCAGGGGCCCCAGCCTTGTCTAACATCTTCTCCTTCCCCACTCTCACCTCAGGACACTGTGCTAAACTCTGGAAATACATCTTCTCGGATACCCTTCCAGAACACCTCCTACATACCAGGTACGGCTCTCCTAATCCTCACAACGACCCTTCAGAGCAGACATTATGCTCCCCATTTTAGAGCTGAGGAAAAAAATGTGGCCTGGAGAAATTATCTAACATGGCATATAAATAACAAAGCTAGCATTCCAATCTAGTTAAGTCTAGTTTCGAAGCCCTTGTTCTTTCCACACCTTTCAAGCCACTTTTCTGTGTTAACTATACCACAGAGATAAGGTATTACTGTATTCTCAAAATATAATTTTGAGAATTTTAAAAGGTTTCATTTAAAAACAAGTAGTATGAAGCAGGATTGCTAACAATACCTTGATTTAATAGGACAATTTTGAATGAATTGCTTGTTTGTGATAAGATGGGAGAGAATAAATAACAATTATTATTTTCACTGAGCATATAAAGCATTATTTTCCAGAAATATTTATTTACTTAGTAAACTTAAGAATGTTGGAGAATGCCAACTATACCTCAATAAAGTGGTCTTTTTTAAGAAATAAAGTAACATACATTGAAAAAAAGAAGGGTAGCAAACAGTTATGAGTATTAACTATGTGCAAAGCACTCTGGTAACTGCTTTGTGTGTACGATTTCATTTAACCTCACCCTGTGAGCTAGCTAGTTATTTTCTAATTATTTCCTTTAACAGAGGAGAAAAATGAGGCACAGAGATCAGAACTGATTTGTTCAAGACGACAGCTAGTAAGTGGTAGTGCTAATATCTAAATCTTGGTGAGAGGAATCTGGACTGTACAGGCACTGCAATAGCCGGCCGCTACCTGACATTCAGGAAGTGACTCTGGTTACATGGATGTTTAGAGGAAAGCTCAGAGCTGAGCAGGGAGGTGGAGAGAGTCGGAGAGAACCGCCCCCTTGGTCTGCAGAGTCTGAGCTCCTTAGAAGAGTTAGGGGCAGGATGACTTAAAGCAGAGCTCAGTATATGGTTTTTTTTGGTGGGAATACAGCTCTTGATACCCTTTCTTCCTCCTTGTGAGAGATGGCAAGGAGTAAAGGGGACTGGAAAAAGACAAACAAAATTCCTACGTTAGAAAATACCTAAACGTGCTGTTCATTTAGCTACAAGAGTAGTAGGAGACATGCTGGATAGAAACCTGCTCACGGTTTTTATATACAAATCTTAGGGGGTGGGGGTTATTCGAGTTTATCTAGTAATCTATTATCCCCATTTTAAACAGTTGAAATTTACAACCAAAGAAGCTAAACTGGAACATTTGTAAATTACTTAACAAAACTCAGTAGTCATTTCTTTCAAAAGAACTCAGAACTCAGTCACTTTAAAATACTCACTAAGAAAAATTTCAAACGCACATAAAGGTTTGGAGAATGGTAAAATGAACCCACAGAAACCCTTCCACAAGCATTGTGATTTTTACCTTACTGTATTTACTTCACTTAATCTACCCTTAACAATTTTCTTACTATCGTACTTCAGATAAGTCCCATTTGTCCTAATGCTGCTATTCACGCCTACCTGCCTTAGTATGTGGCTCTAAAACATACAGACGATTCCTTATACAACCACAATGTCATGAATCAAGACCCAAACAAGGGACACTCACTATATTTTGTCTCTTCTAGTTTTTAAGCTAGAACAGCCCCTCCTCAGCTTCCCCTTTTTAAAATCTTTCATGCCCCCAATTATTTACTACGCACATCAGAACACAGCGGATGTGACTGATACCTTCTAGCCTCAGAGTAAGTTTTTAAATTCTCTTACTTTTTGTCATGAAAGAGGAAAACAATAACAACACATAGCATATCATACGGGCAGCTGTGTTTTGTCCTCCAAAAATTACCTACATTACTAAGAACTAAACATGTCTGTTGTTACACTGATTCTTAAGTACAACGGGAAGCACACTGAAGTCTTATTTGAGAGACTGGTAGGAAGCCAGCCAACTCACCCAATACAAAGGAGAAACCCGCACCAAACCTGGGTAATTCTCTGCAGAACAGAGCAGCCCATTGTTAATTACGGAGTTTGGGGAATTAGTAGGCTAACAGATGACTGTGATGCAGGGGAAATCAGTTTGCTGGATCACAGAATGTGCTCAGCTCATTTTCTTTGTCAGGGGTTTTTAATTATTTATGATGAAGCTCCATTGCATGTTTTGTAATAGTAATGAAGTCTTAGTAACATGAATCCTCACTGCAGCAGAGCATAGCTATTAAATCTTTGCTGAGAGCAAGGCAAGGGAGCCAGGGCTTTCTGTAACCAGCAAGGACTATCAGGTCTATAGACAACTAAGTGAGAGTTGGCTAACTCCAAATGGCAAACCTGATTTTGTCAGGGAAGCACAACTCTGGAATGGCCTTTGCGTGTTCATCGGATACAGGTCCTCCCCGGTCTGCCCTCACCAGCTTGCCCTTCAGCATGGGATTCATGTCATGCTGAACTCACGATGAACCTCAACAGCAGCCCCAGGCAAAGCTTCCTATGGGCATGTCCTGAGATTCTCATTATGGCCATCTTTTGATACACCTGGTTTGTAAGCTACAAACTGAAACACCAAAGAAGAAGGTATGCGTGATGAAGTGACGCCACTTGGGATCTGGGCAGCTGCTGCAAGTGCCCAATGGCCAGGTCCACAATGTGAAGCTGGAAGGTGCTGGGACCTTCCTTGACCCACCCCCTGTCCCCCTACAGTTAGTCATTCAAACCCATGATTTGAGTTCAGAAATTACCATCACTAACCAAAAAATTAATGAACAATTAAAAAGACTTTCTCAGGAAAAAAAAAAAAAGGTAATCTAATAAATCTTTCATTTACAATAAAGGAAATAAATGGTTCGAAGGCAAGATGAGAAAATGTATTGAGAATTATCATATAATCTTAGTTTATGGGAAGAGTGACATCCATAGAGGCAATAAAATACAGCCCATCTTAATTAGCTAGAGGCCCACTGTTCTGTCACTGGATAATCCAGGCCATTCTCCCTCTTTTTCTCCGATCTGAAGTCATTATCTCACATCACTTAATGCTAATAAAAGACACAGTATATTACATAATTGCTTCCATCCTTCTCCAATAGCTTACAGGTTCTTGGGGGACAGTGACCGTTCTTAAACCATCCCAGAGCTTTACACACAGTAGGCGCTCAATAAATGACAACTTTAGCAAAATAAAGTCCTAAAAAGCCTCTCTTGTCCTCACCCCATCCAGGCTATTGCCTGTCCAAGGTATGCTATCTAGCAAGTTAGCCACTTAAGAGCAACTTATTTGTTAGTTATACATGTGCTGCTTAACACAGTGCATGGCACATAGGTGCTCATTACATACCTTGAATGAACAAATGAATGAATACATGGAGTGAAGAGGGCAGAGAATAAAATTCGTAGCACAAAAAGGCTACATTTTTTTCAAACAAGTGATATACAAAACAAATAAAAATTGATTCCTGCTCTACAACTCACTAAACTACTATGAGGAGTTTATTATATATTCTTCTAGTGTTTTTTGTTGACTAACAATATATGCATTTTGTGATTTTTCTCTCTTTTTTGTTGAAGAAAGACTACATTATACATAATAGTTTGCAACTTGCTTTTTAGGAGACAAAGTAAATATATCATACATGACTTTCCAGATTAGTACACATGGTTCTACTTCATTGTTTATTTCAGCTGCACATAATTCTAAAAAAGTAGCTACATCATAACGTAAGTATTTCCTTATTGATGAATATTTAGATCATTTCCAAATTTTCACTGTTACAAATAATGCTGTACCAGACGTCATTCACTATTAATGTGTGTGTGTGTGTGTGTGCGCGCGTGCACGTGTATATATCCTGCTTTTTACCAGGTTCTGTTCTAGGCCGTAGAGATATAATGATAAGCAGATAGTATCATGAACTTGATGACAGTGACAGGTATTATTAAAAGAATCACATTAATATTATTCAAAATGGGATACATGACTAGAAAAAGAGGAATACGATCACATGAGAGCATTTTGTAAAAGAATCTGGAAGAATGGAGAGGTTGGCATCACGCGCAAAGGCAGTGCCAGAGGAAACACGGCAAAGACCATCTGGCTGTACATCACAGAACACTGGTAGAGTTCTCTGCATGCTTTCATGAAGTGTTTCAGTCACACATTTACTTAACAAACACGTGTTGAGCACATATTCTATGCATGGAACTGTGCTAGGTGCTGCTGATTCAGCAAGAACAAAGAAACCATCCCTGTCGTCTCATAGCTTTCATTCTTGCAGAGCAAATTCTGCAGGGTGGAACTGCTAGCTGAAAGAGAATATATACTTCAAATTTGTCACATGATACCAAACTGTCCATGCCAGGTGTGTTCAGCCCTTCCAGGGTCCAGTTGTTCACCAGGTGAGCAGAATACTCAAAAGCTATTTCTTGACTGAATCAGGGTTCCTTGGCCTGACACAGTTCTTTACTAAATCATTCAGTGATCCTGGGGTCTCTGAGATGTCCAAGACTGCTGAGCTGTTGTGAGTCAAAGGTATTCCACATTCTGACAGAACTATATGTACAAATAACATGGTCAAAAAGGATCCTTCTGATTACTCTCATGAGGTGACATTAGGACATTTTACTGCAATAGCAGCTTATTGCTAAAATGAGATTTAGAGCCCATCTGGAGATTTTAATTACTCATGTTATACCTGTTCTCCACTATCATGGAGAACTGTGGGATAACTATATGGAATCTCGCTATCAATAGGGCAGACTGATTATATCTACCCGTGTTTAGATCCTGGATACACACCCCTGCTCAGTAATTCTTTTATTCATCTCAGGTTCACTCCCTTTCACTAATTTCCAATTATCTATACTCCATGTGGTTTCTTATTTATTTATTTTTTTAGAGATAGGGTCTCACTGTGTTGCCCAGGTTAGACTCAAACTCTTGGGCTCCAGCCATCCTCCTGCCTCAGCCTCCTAAATAGCTGGGACAACAAGGGCTTGCCATCATACCCAGCTTCTACAGAGTTTACTTCTTCATGTTTTCCCATAATCCTTACGCGCATGCTTCACTTAGTCCCCTCTTCCTTGGCAGAAGATCCTGCCTATCAGTTCAGACAAAATTGATTAGGACTGTCTGTTAAAAGCTGCCTTTTCTACCTCAAAACTTTAACTGTGCCAATTCTCCTTTCACTACCAACAGTTTCGAGGCAATGGGTGTCCTGCTTCTGCAGAGCTTTGTTTTACTCTGCATTTTCTTAAACTGTCAACAGTTTCCCTCCTTACCAGCAAATTTCCACTGGCCTACAAACATACTCAGGTCTTGCCCGAAGTTAAAAAACCAACCACTTGTGTGAATCCCACTTCTGGCGTCCTCCTCAAGCCGCCATCTATCCCCCACATCCACCCTCTCCTTTTACTCCAGCTCCTCATGCCTAGTTGGGATCCTTATTGTCTCACTGCCCAAGTGCTCCTCCTGCTTCCAGACTATACTACCTGTCCGGCTCCCATGCCACCTGGATTCTGAAAACATAGATTCCCATGGCCTCCTTTATGGCCTTAACTCTCACCACAAAACTTGTCCCACCCTGCTGTCTTTGGTCTCCAAATTACCCAACCTTCCTGGGAATGGTCCTATACTTTCTGACTCTCCACTTCTGCTCATCACCTGCCCCTCTCCTGGTCATCTGTCCGAACCCTCCTATCCTCAGAACCAGTGCAAATGTCGCCTGGCAGAGAGTTATCCTGCCTTCTCCTCCTTAGGCAGACCTACTCGTTCTTTCAGCCTTGTTAGGATCTTGTCAATGTCTGTGTCCCTCACTGAATGGCACACTCCTTGGAAGCAGAGATTTACTACCTTACCTCTGTGTTCCTCACATGGCTACCTTAGAAATCCTGGTTTGGACCCATCTACCTTATATTTCTGCAATTTCAGTCTAGTGCTCTCTTAGTTTTGGGGCTGCTATTAAAAACATACCATACACTGGGTAGCGTATAAACAACAAACGTTTATTTCTCATCATTCTGAAGGCTGGGCAGTTCAAGATCAAGGCATTGGCAGATTCAATGTCTACAGAAAGCCAGTTCCCTAATTAATAGATGGCACCTTTTCGCTCTGTCCTAACTTAGAGGAAGGGACAAATGAGCTCTCTTGGGACTATTTGATAGGGCACTATCCCATTCATGAGGGTGCCAACCTCATGACTTACATATCTCAAAGTCCGCACCTCCTCACACCACCACCTTGGGAGTTAGGATTTCAAAACATGAATTCTGGGGGGAACAAGGCATTCAGACCATAGGAAGTTACTTTCAGAATTTCTTAAGCCTAAAGAAGATATAAATATATAGAAAATATATCTTTAAGGAGTGTTTTGTTTGCTTTCTACTTGCAAACTTTGCAATTAATTTCCAAATAATATCTTTAACTTGATGGAAAAATATCATTTTCTCATACTCGTGGTCTAAGTTTCAGTAAGATTGCTTTCCAATTTTATTACTTTGGCTGTTAACATTAGCACCCTCCTTAATCTAAAATTTGACCCATGCTGCCGACTTACATGATAAAAGCTTTGCTGGGCAGACAAAGTTGTGAAGAATACCTTAACAGGTTATAATAGTAAAAGATGAGACCCTTAGTCTGACATGTCATACCAGCTAACATGTTTGCTTCTGAATTGCAAAAAAAGGAAAGGAAAGCAAGAATGTTACAAATAATAAAGGAAAGAAGATCAAAATGGTTCTAATAAAATCAATAATCCACAAAATGTGATCCATGATGGGTTCTGAACTTAAGACTTCTGAATGGGGTTTACAAACCTAAACTGGAGTAGAAAATTAATGTCAATTTGGTTTTGGGCAAAACAGGAAAAGCGTGAATGGAGGCTGCAAAATTTCACCCAGGTCTGTCCTTAATAGTCCTGAAGACTGTGTAAGTGCTTCTAGATCAGCCAGCCTGGCTTCCTTAACCATAAGCCACTGTAATTGAGTTAACCCATTTCACAGCTTTCTTTTACTTCACACACCACCTCAACATGCAATCTTGGAGGTTCCTGCTGTAATAATTTTGCAATTTGGTCCAGGCCTCAGTATCACATAAAGCTCATAACCATAGAAGGAAGTAAAGTTCACAGCTGTTACCAATCTTCATCATGATCTGTCAGGTGAAGAAATGAGCAAGGCCTGGAAGAAGTGCCTGATATCCCAGCTAATCAGGACAGGGGCTGCAAGGTCCCAAGAGCAATGCAGGTCAGAGGTCATAAGAAGATAGGTAAGCCCGGGGTGGCAGGATCAGTATTTGTGAATGAAAAGCAGACTAGACACAAAAGATCAAGGTTTGAGGAACCCTATGTCCCACTCCATTAAGCAGACTTGGTCACAGGACTCAGGGCCCAAGGACAGCCTTGACTATCCAGTGTGTCTGATGGAAGCCATTCCCTAGAGACAGGCAGCCTATGTGTTAGAGTTTAGAGACACCTCATACTCACTCTGCAACCTAAATAATACCTCACAAATCCTCAGTTTCCTTATTTATGAAGGGAGAGGACAGTAGCAGGGAGTGTAAGGAGTAAAATGGGACACTTAAAGGAAGCACCTAGGACATCTGCTACCTAGTAGGGACAAATAGCTCAGGAAGAATGAAGCTCTCATTCAATGGTAACTCCCTTCCCTTTCCCCAGGGGCTAAATGTGACTCTTCTCTGAAGGCTCTATCTGGCTTACAGGTAGACAAATGGTACACTCTGTGAGAAGCTGGAAGTGAAAAGAGTGGGAAGCAAAATAATTTCTAACACTAGCCTTTCTAGTCCAAATTTATCACTGAAGCAAAAAAAAACTTAGGATTGAAAAAAAAAAAAAAAACACCCACTAGCCAGGCATGATGGCTCAGCCTGCAATCCCAGTACTTTGGGAGGCCGAGGCAGGTGGATTACCTAAGTCTGAGGGTTCAAGACCAGCCTAGGCAACTTGGCAAAACCTCGTCTCTACAATAAAAAAAAAAAAAAGATTAGCCAGGCGTGGTCGCTCAACCCTGTAGTTCTGGCTACTTGGACGGCTGAGGCGTAAAGATTACCAGAGCCCAGCAGGTAGACACCAGGGTGGCCATGAGTGTGCCACTGCACTCCAGTCTGGGCGACAGAGTGAGACTCCAATGCAAAACAACAACAACAAAAAACCCACTAATTTTGAAAGGACAGAGAAAAAAAAAGTTTAAAAATGAATAGTCATTTTTTTTTAACTGATGCTTCTGGGAGGTCACCTAAAAACCTGTGTTTCCGTTTCCTCATACCTAACAGCCCAGCTACACATACCTTCTACTTTGAGGGAACACTAAAACAAAACATAAAAACAAAAAAGTCATGTCGAATCATCTTCAAATCGAAGGCAAAATGTAAATACCCTTACAAGAACAGTGATGGGGACTTGTCCTACCAATTTGGATACACTGGTTTTTCAGCAAGCTAGATCAGACTTGCTGACCTATAAAACCAAGCTCAGCCCCATTGCCTGGTTAGGTTGAATGCTCTGCTAGAGCAAATCTGTGGAAGATTAATGACATATCCTGCTTCTACTTGGATGGGAAGCTTGATCTCTTGTACCATATTTTGGCATATTTATGCTTTTAGTTTAGTAAATAGCTGATTGTGAAGACCATAAATAATCAATTTCCAGAACACAAAGGGATATGGACAATGGAGCTGATGAAGTTCACACTTGCTTACGTTTTAAGAACAAGGTCCACAAAATAATTAGTGCTTAGGTCAAATAATTAGCAAGTCCTTTAAAATGACCCAAATTAAAACTGGTGTAGGCTAACATTCTTTTAAGTTTATTTGATTCCAGAATGCTAAACCACATCAACATGTCTGAAAATGATGTGACTGCTCTTTCTTGCATAAATTGGTCATAACAATGTCTGTGAAAAGATCTCCAAGGAAGCAGCTAGATTCTATACAAGTTCATTTCAAAGAAGACACAGAGAAACACGCACAAACTGTAACGAAATAAAATGCAAAACATAACATTGCAGAATAGTGACATCATGCCATAGGAAATTTTCTGGTTTGTCTGTAGTAGTCTATCGTTCTACTAAAGAACACCAAACAACGCCCTCCCAAAATGACTTCTTTAACTTTAACATAAAAAAGAGCCGGGCTCGGTGGCTCAGCCTGTAATCCCGCGCCTTTGGGAGGCTGAGGTGAGTGGATTGCCTGAGTCCGCGGGTTCGAGACTCGCCTGGGCAACTTGGTGAGACCTCATCTCTACAATAAATTAAAAAAATGAGCTGGGTGTGGTAGCGCGCGCCTGTAGTTCCAACTACTTGGAAGGCTGAGGCGGAAGATCGCCGAAACCCAGCAGGTCGAGGCTGCGGTGGCCGGGAGCAGCCATTGCACTCTAGTCTGGGCGACAGAGTGAGACTCCAACTCAAAAAAAATAAAAAAATAAATTAAATTAAATAACATAAAAAAGTGCTGCAGGTATTTGTTTTCTTTATGTTCCAAGTTGAGAATTACTATTATTCCAAGCACGATCCTCTATTACCAAGAAATAAAATTCAGTCAGATATTAAGAATGATTAATCTAAAAGTTTCTCATTTGTTAAATGTGGAACTTTGACTAACACTGAGTTTAAGATATTAAACATTTAAGTTATTAAACATTTAAAATATTCATAACAGCACCATTAATGAAATTTTTACAATTATCACTGTTATACCACTATTACAGTGATACCTATATTTGCAACAGTAAAATCACTCCTATGATTACTGCTATTGTTCTAATAATATGATTAAAATCAGAACTGGACTACCTTTTCAAAAGGCAGTCCAAGAACTACCGGATTGGTCTCTGGTAGCTAGGCTCAGGTGTCTGCATGGTAATTAAATCCCCCAAGTAATTCCAAAGCTCACCACTCACCACTCAAAGCTCAAGCTTAGGGGAAATCTTTTCAGACTCTACAGAATGAAAGAACAAAAATTCAAAATTTCTCTTTTAAAACAAGCAGTGGGCTGTACTATTTCACATTGCCAGGAAACTGTCCCTGCACAGGGACATTGGGCAAAAACTTGCTTATTCTCACTTAAAGGCTGACGATGCACTTGGAGATAACTCAAACTGAATTCTTTAGCTGTGAATGCCATTTATCACTCCTTTTATATTCAGGAAACTTCTGTCCAAATAATTCTTAAAAGGGTTTTTCAGGATTGCTGATACCTCCAGAGATATTTGCTCATCATCTAAACCTACTTTTTAAAGAAAATAATCAATGCAACTGATCATACCGGACATGTAACTGCTCTCTCCAAACCAACGTAAGATAATAGCTCCAGTTTAATGATTTGAAAATGTTGCAGTCTCTGGCACAAATCTAAGGGAAATTCTATGGTCAAACACATGAAATGAACTCTACCACTAGTATTCAAAAATGTAAATTAGAGTATCATTTTCACCAAACAGATTGGAAGACTTAAAATATTAATAAAACTGACTTGGCAAGGATCTGGTAAAAACATGCAAGTTTAGGCCGTACATTGTAATTTGGTGTGATCTTTCTGGACGGCAATTTAGCAATCTTTATTACAACCTTTAAAAACATACATATGCATGGACTTAGCAACTCCATCCCTAGTAATTTATCCTGCAAGGATGTTCATTATGGTGTAAGTCAAAAAATAGTATTTGTGGTATATACCCGATTTTAAAAATAAATCAATATTTATATATTGGCCCACATTCCCTTCTCTATAATCGAAAATCCCCAAAATTCCAAGAACTAAAAAAATTTTTTGTAATTAATTTATGGGAAAACAAGATCTGCTCCAAGGTTATTTACAATATTTATTCCACTAACTGCAAATATCAACATATTTTGCTGTTGAAATGTTAATGTTTTTGATGGCAGGGTGCTACCCCAAACCTCAATGGAGTTTTCATACACTACATAGTGTATTTCTCATACTAGCTTTCTAAAATCTAAAAAACAATTCTTTTTGAATTCAGAAACAAACTGTTCTAAGGAGTTCTGGATGAGGGGTAGTGACCCTACATTTATATGTATACAGTTATTGTTTAGTATGTGTACATATCATAAAAATCAGTGGCTTTTTCACATAGTGAGATCACAAGTGATTTTTATTTTCTTTCTTTGCTTTTCTATGTTGTTTGAATTTCTATAGTGAATACTGCTATCTTTATACAAAGAATCTAGTATTTATAAAAAATACTCAGGCTTCTTAATTTCACATAGTATCGCTTTATTCATATATTAGAGCGAAGTGTTTCACAATTCCTGGTCAAGCAGTTTTTCTGCTGCATCAGCTTTCCAACCAGTTTCTTGATTTGTGACTAAGTTTTTCATAGAGTTGAGCCATTTCATCATCCCAAGACTGCAGCAGTAGTAAAACACCTTCCCTGGCTCCTAACAAATATCTCTCCATAGAAAATAGTCAGAAAATGGACAGACACCCGACACTGTCAGATGTATTCCTACATGAGCCAACCCAAAATGGCAGGAAGGAATGCAAAGAGGGGAAAATTACAAAAGGAAGAAAAAAAAACATGCTTTTGTGTAGAAAACCTTGTCTTGACTAAAAATTAAAGAATTTTGTCAAGTATCTTGCCTCTCCATGAGACAGAAAGTCCGCATAAACAAAGCACGTGTCTTATGCTTCCTCTGGCCCTAAGAGAAATAAAAAGTACTTAGTGTATTTTTTAAATTATTTAAGTAAATGTTAAATGTGTGGATTAATAAAAAAAATAAATAAAAAATAAAAAGAGTTATAGTAAAGAAGCAGAAGTTAAATGTATGGTTATAAGAATTAAGAGTTTTTTTAAAAGGCTCGTAATAATAGTATCATGTGATCAGCTTCCTCCTTTCATTCATTCATTCATTCTATAATATTTACTAAGCCTAACTGTGGGTCAGACCCTTTGCTAGGTACTGGGATACAGCAGTAAATTCAGCTGGCTAAAGTGGTGGAACAACTGTTGGGAGTGGCCACAGGTAACTCCACTTACTCGTCTGCACAAGGAAATTAAATATGGGCATCCAAGGTGCCAAAGGTGTTTATGAGTCAAGTATATGAGCTGCCTTTGGGGCATTATTAAGCCCAACTGTGGGTTCAAAATTCAGTGATTTGGAGTACACATTTTGAACATTTTTTTCATCTGTAAAATTAGACTACTACTACCTACCTCACCCTTTTGAGTAAATTAAATGAAAAAGATGACACTCTGCTGGGCCCAGAAGTGCTTGCCAAATGCTATTTCTCTCCCTTTTCCTTCCATTCCCCTTCCCTTTTCCTTACTGGACTGGCTGCCCCTCCTGACTTACAAACACCATGGAGTCAAGATAACAAGGTATGACTATCAGGGAAAAGTCAAGGCTCCTTGATGACAGTAGTGACAATCATGAACTCTGTCAGGGTCCCCACCTTCACCTGCATTCTAGAAGTCTTAAGTCCTACCAGCAGCCAGGCTGCTGCTTCCAAGAAACCACTGTTGTACCTGATCATGAAACCCCATGTCTCATTCTTGACTCATAGCCTCTTCTATATATTTAAACAATTAGCATTTTTTTGTGTGTGCAAATATTCTCCACTTTCCTCCAAAAGGCTTTACATTTCTCCTGACCTAGCACTTCCTGGGAAGAATTCGACAACCATTTAATAGACTCTCACTATGCTGATGTTACTATCCTAAAAGTTTTGCATCTATATTTCGCTTTTAATGCTCATACTAACTATATAAAGTGAGTACCATTATCATTCTCAGGGATGGCATAGTATAGAAAGTTCAAGTAACTTGCTGAATGTCCTCAGCCTAAAACCTATTGAACTATAGTGTCTGGGACCTTCTCTCCAAGTCAGCCCACTGATGATTTGAAATTGCCTCTGGTGGCAGTCAGTTATTTCCAAGATGATTCCATTTCAGACAGCTTCATTATAACCCGAGAGCTTGTAAGGAAAGCAGAATCTTGGACTTACCACAGATCCACCAAAATGCAAATATGCATTTTAACGAGATGCCCATGTGATTTTGCACACACATTCAAGTTTGAGAAGGCCTGCTCTAGAACATAAAAAGCACTGTTGCCTACCTCACATGCAGTTAGAATAACCCAAAGTGGCCAATGGACTATGTGGCACCTTCTGCGCAAATTAGAAAAAGGAGCCCTCTCATCTGCATATAGGGTTTGGCAAAAAGTATTGTTGTACAAAGGACACCCCTTCCTCAGGGGCACCATTTTCCCCCATGACTGGGCACAAACTACACAATATCCACACAGGCCTTCCGAAATGTATATGGTATTGGTCATTTCATGCCAAGGATCAAGGTCAAGAGAAGGATAACTGAATCCAAAAGTATTCTGATACCTAACTTTAGTGGGGTAGGCTGGCTGCAGTGTACTATAATCAATCAGCTACACAATCTTTTCCGCTGTCCTCCATTAGCAGTCTGTTGGGCAATAAAATGGCTTAAAAAGGTCAAGAGACCAAAGACTAGGATGGTGCCTTCAAGAATGCATAAAGAAAACCATCTCCTAAATAGCTAAACTCTTACCACAGTCTCTAAGGACTTTCACCACCTTGCAGACAGACCCATGTCTACAACACTCAGTACAGCCTCCCTTATCATTCAAACCGTTACGCATGTCACCACAGAGGAAGTGTGCACACTGACTGAAGAAGATAACCGATCAGCCAGTCTAATACTACTGCTCTACTGCTCATCTCAGCATTGGTATATGCCAGAAATGCCACTCTTCTCAGTCACTTTTCATTAAAAAATAATAATAATAATACAAGATTGGAAGAAAACTGCATTACTAGCTCCTAATGTAGTGGCAGCAACAGCATGAAGGTATCTTTTCTTAGCAAATTCATCTTAAAAAATATAAGATTGGAAAATACAGGTGTTCAAAGTATAAATAAATGTATAAGGTATCAGCCAAAATTAGTAATTGTAACTTTTAATGAAGAATTTTTTTTATCTTTTGAAAGGAAAAGCATGATATAATATAACAAAAATGTCATTATTTAATAAGTACATTTCCTTGCTGATATTCATGCTTGAGTACATGCACTCATGAAAATCATGAGTCGGTTAACAACATACTATTTAAAAAGTACAATTAAGTAGCAGGTGTAAGTAATCCAGGGTAAAACAATACAGTGAAAAGTAAGATAACCATTTCTTAGAAACAATAAGATTTTAGACTTTGGTACACATTACGTAAATAAGCAAAACTGTTGCTTTGCCAAATACTAAGCAAACCCTACCCTAAAATTCTATGACAGCAAACAGTAAGTTTGTCACTGAAACGACTTCTCCAGGGGAGTGAAAACAAAAAGTGCTGGTGTTTCTCATATTCTCCATCTTCATCAGGCAATCACTTTCCTTGGTTCCAACAAATACGTTCTGCCTCTCTAATTGAAAATAGATGCAGTGTTTTAAAATTACAGAGGAAAATCCTGCATGACTTAGTTTAAAAGAACAAGGAAAGCATTCATCTGATGCTCTGCCAGCAGTTAACCAAGAACAGCCAAATGACCAGCTTCACAACTTCCTACTAAAATGTGTTAAACGATGCCACATGTGTTTTATACAGTGGCTGTCAGTTCCTGGACATCCTGCTCAGGTTAGCCTGAACAGCTGAGAGCAGTTTAGAGTGAGGCTGCTAAAGCAGTGTCATCTCGTATGTTTGGAAACGGCCAGTAATGGTCCTTAGAGTGCCCACTACTTTCTATCTTAAAATCAGCCCAATTGGTTTCTGCTGACTAGCACATAGGAGGTATTTAGTAAACATCTGCTGAATGACTAAAAGAAAGACTATCTCCATTTAACAAAGAACAATACTTCCAGTTCTCCCAGACTGTCTAATTCTCAAAACACACTGTGAAATAAGCATTCTCGTCATCACTGTTTTACAGATAATGCAACTGGAATTCAGGGAAACTCATCTGCTCAATGTCACAGTTATTTTGTTGTAGAGGTAGGTTTCAAACTAACTTGTGTCTGACTCCGACAACTGTGTTCTTGTGTAATACAACATACTACATAAAAACCCATCAGAGTCAACAAATGTTCATTTGTTCATTCATTTAAAAGAGTAGAACCATAAAGTCAAAAACTGTGCTAGGTTTAAATAATTAAGGCTCAATCCCTGCCCTCATTATGTTAATTTTTATTTCTTTCACCTAATTTTAAGCAATGTGAATTAAATGAAGATGATATAATAAAAAGCAACTCCTACAAAACAATAAGAAACCAGACAAGCCAATAAAGAAGGAAAAAAGTTAATTTATTTTATAAAAAATAACCAAATAGCCAATAAACATATATATGAAAAGGTGCTCAACATGCTTAGGTACCAAAGAAATTCAAATTTAAGCAACAATGTGCCACCATTATCCAGTCATCAGAATAGCTAAAATAAACAGTGCTGGGTGCCTGTAATCCCAGTCAGGGTGGGAAAGATATCGCTTGAGTCCAGGAGTTTAAGACCAGTCTGGGCAACATAGCAAGATTCTGTCTAAAAAAACAAACAAACAAACAAAAACAAAAACAAAACAAAAAACTAATAATACCAGCCACCAGACTAACTAAAGAGACTAATAATATCAAATGATGCAGTCAAGGATGTGGCACAATTAGAACTCTCACAGACAGCTGGTAGGAGTGTAAATTGGTAAAATCATTCCAGAAAACTCTTTGGCAGTTTACCTACTATAATGGATTACATACATACCCTCTGTCTCAGCATTTCCAAATCCTAGGTACATAAAAAAATGCATGCTTATGTTCACCAAAAGATAAGTACAGGAATATTTATATCTGAACTACTTGTAATAGTTAGAAATGCCTAAATTTATGTTAATAGGATATATAAACAAATTATAGCAAGTTCATAAAGTGAAATGTTATACAATTGCACTGTTCAATCACGTTAATTAGTAAGATTAAATAAAACTAAAAATTCAGTTCCTCAGTCACACTAGCCACATTTCATAAACTCAATAGTCACATTCAGCTAGTAACGACTGCACTGGACAGAACAGATAGAACGCATTTTCATTACCACAGAAAGTCCAGTAGGGCATATAGCAATGAGAACAAATTGCAATTGTAGGTAGCAACATGGATACGTTCCACAAACACTACATTGCGTGAAATAAAGAAGAAAAGGAATACACACACACACACACACACACAATATCTCCATTCATACCAAGAACAAACACTAACAAAATTGATCGACATTATTAGAAGCGAACATGGTGCCACATTTTGGAGTTTAGGAGTATGTACTGAAAGGGAGAATCCAGAGCCTTCCAAAGTTCTGGTCATACAGATCCAGATCAAGAAATATGGATGCAAATGTGCCCACAACAGAAAAATGCTTGAGACTCAATCCCGATGATGTGTGTACTTTTCTGTAAATAACTGAAGTTCAATAAAAGTTACCAAAAAGGAAAAAATAAATCAGCTTCAGTCTATTGCTGAAGTCTTCCTTTGTTTCCGAGTTCTCCTTTGATGAAAATGAACTCAGATATTCATTCTAGATATGCAATATGGCATGTCTTGGGATCGTGGATTAATTATAGTCAAGAAAAGGGATTTTTAAAAATCTCATAGTTATCTTCCATTTTGTACATGGCTGTCATGGGCATAAAATAAATAAAGAATTGCACTGGACAGAGTGAGGAGAAGAAAACGTGGCTAGAAAGTATTTGTAACATATTAGTAAAAAAAAATACCCTAGAAAAGGATTTTGAAAGTCGATGTAATTACTAGAGATTCCCCAATGATTCAACTCCCAATAATAGTCCTAGGAATAAAGAAGAAAGTAGTAAACCAATGTCAGAAAAAGAGGTGGTTGATTCATCAAGTTGGCCATGAAAAGCTCCCAGATTCCTCTAGACTACTAAAAAGAAAATACTCAAAGATTTGTAGAAGAAAAAGTAGAAAGTTTCCCTATTAAAAAAAGTACAGGCTGGTTTTGGTGCCCCATAGCCAATAATCAAACAAAAATCACTGTCACCCACAAAAACCTGCATCTGATATTGAACTTTGAACTCCCAAAGAACCCACCATAGATGTAAATATTGTAATCACTTATGGGATTTAGATGTAAAGAAAAAAAATTCCTGTTGGCTTAGAGACCATCGTCAAAACAAATCTACTGTTTATTGTCCTTTTTCTCCCTTTTAATTTTCATAGGTGCTGTAGAATAGACAAAGGTCAAGAAAGGTAGCTTCAGTAAATTAAAACAAGGTACTTTTAACAACAATTTCATCCCTTTTTTAGACTATTGGAATTAGAGTCAGTATGAAGAAAAATAGTGTTGAAAAGGATTTTAGAGGTTGTATAGGTTTATTTTTGCAAAATTGCTTTAAAGAAGTTCACATGTTAAAAATACATTCTATTTTGAACACATCCAGATGAGATGTCTCTACTTCTTTGGTATCCCATTTCAATGACTGTCACTCTGAGGTTTTTCTTAACTATCTTCTAATCTGGTCACACTGTTTAAGTTACTCCCTGTTTGTTTTATTCTTAATAAAGATGGAAAGTTAGCAGTATTCATTCTCTCCATAATGCCAATTCATCTTATAATAACTTCCAAAGTTTTAAAAATAATTTACAAGTCATTTTCACATACATTATCTATTTAACCCTTGATACAATCCTATTATTATTTGTCCCATTGCATAGATGGAGAAATTCAGGTTTAGAGAGTAATTCTTTAGGGATGAAATAGGACAATCCCAAAGTTATTACATTCAGTGTTTGGGCTCAAACTCAGCTAGCTACTTCATGTATAGCTAAGACACTAATCTAACTCCTTTAATTCCTCCCACTCCAGAATAAGAAATATTTTAGGAAAGGCTTAGCAAATGCTAAGTAAAACCTGAGTGCTTACTTGTATAGAGAATCCATGTTTCATTTTATTTTCTAAATCGGCTGTAGACTTTTGCAATGGAGATTTGTGATTGGAGCTAGCACAATTTCCCTTCTTCCACTAACTGAATTTCCTTCAGGGACCGTCAATCAAATCACTCAGTCCTCCTGTGTCCAAAGAGCACAGAAAATCCAGGCTATACCAAACAGGCAATTTTTCCAAGGAATTTGAATCTTGGATGGGTGACAGAAAATGGAAAACAGCCAGAATTCATCCCTCTCACAGATGAGTTTCCCTGCCTGTCCTAGTTTCCAAGAGTTCATCCTTCAGCTTCTTCCTCATTTTTCTCAGTGAGCCCATATTTCCACAAAATTATTTTCTCTCCTTAAGTTAGCCAGCAACAGCTTCTGTTGCTTGCAAGCAGAGAACCTAGACTGACACAACTCTTCAGAGGAATAGATAAAAATATACACTTATTAGTTCTGCCTTTATTATGTGTTTATAATACAGGTAGAAAACATTAAAATAAAATCAGCTGCTTAGTATTTTGTAAACTAAGAAAATTCCCTCATGTTGCAAAAGTAATAACTTTTTATTCAGTCGATCAAAGGCAGGAATAAGTTGGCAAGTACTCCAGAATCTTGGCTACATTTTCCTTTTGGGAAATGAAAAATGGTTTCTGAGACCTTGGCTTTTTCAAGAAAATTCAGAAAGCGTCAAATATGTTTAATGAGAACTTTCCCATGACAAGTCCTTTCTTAGAATGCCCAGAGCCCCTCCATGCCTGCCTGATTAAAGGGAAACACAGATGTTGGGCCTCCAAATGCCTGGCTAGTTGGTCAAAGACAGCTGTTACAAAAAGAACATAACAACAGATACACACTCAAGGTGTTAGATGAGCACTGGTTATCAAGGCTTTTGAGTTTAAAAGGAGAAACTGATTTACAAAACAAAAGTGAAGTTGTTCACTCAACATTAGCACAACCGCTACCTTTTCCTCAATTCCTGTCTTAAATTCACTGCCTGAAGAAGCATTTAATCAGATTATTTTCTCTTCCCGAAATTGGCAAAGGGAGCAAAGGCTCATAAATAGCCATAAGAATACACTGATTTAACAGTTGACAGAAATTATAAGTCAACTATAAGGGATACCAGAATCTGCTATTTGGAGCAATTCACTCAAAGAACAAAAAGCTTCAACAAATTGAGTCTGGCAAATTGAGGAGACAAATAATTATAAAATTAGAAGCTTGCTCACTGTAAGGTAATTTGCAACCTGATTGAGGAAATAATACAAGCATATATGAAATAACTAACAACAGGCAATGCAGAAAGAACTCCAACTGCCGGGTACAGACAATTAGAACATAAAAATCAAGGGTCCTAAACCCTGAGAACCACCTCCCAAAGCTGTAATTCAAGACAGTTTCATAGCCATATTAACACAGAGACTTCATATCTCTTTCTTTTTATTAATAGCTGATTTCAGGACAAAGCAAAGACTCACCTGAAGAGCACAGAACATGTCAGTGTAAGATAGGAAGCCATAAAAAACAGTGGTAAAAATTCTTTTGGAAAGAAACAACAAATGCCTTGTACTGAGTGGAGCCTTACATGTATCTTTTGATTTGACCAAGTAACACTTATTTAATTCCTTTCATCATTAGCTATCAACAGCTGTGTTCAGGGACAAGATAAAATAATATTTAGGAATCAACAAACCAGTTCACAGTATACTCAGAAGTCCTAAAATGTATGTATTCTCACCTGGGCTGAATCCAAGTAGCTCACCTGTAAACACTACTTACTTGGCAAAGAAAGTCCAAGAACATAACAACAGATACACACTCAAGGAAGAGTTAAACTTTATTTTGGTAAAAGTCTGCAGTTTATTACAATTTATTACAAGCCCCTTTCTGAATTTACAATCCCTGATTGGACCTGGCCTCGCCCCGACCACTGCACCGTCCAGCCAGCTATTTATAAGAATCCCAGAATTCTTGTGTAGCATTCCCAAAGCTAGAACCAATTTCACAGCAAGCAAAACTGTGAACAATTTCCCAGTTCAGAACAGGCCATATAACTTGTAAGCTATGCTTTGCTTTACAAAACATACAAGCTCAAAAGCAAGAACAAAGTTATGCTATACAGGAACAGAAAATGTTTTAATTAACGCTACTACCTATAGATTATGACCAGCATGATGGTAGGTGTGGAGAAGCTTTCTATAAAAACCAAAATGGTTATTTATTTTATATCTTTAGTGCCACAAAATAACACAAACCAGAATGTGGTGCTGTGGTTACATTCTGTGTAACTGCTAATCAAATACACATCAAGTCCTATAGATTATAAAATATAAAGCATTAGCTTTATAACCAGAAATTTTTGTAGAAAATTTTAACCAAAACCTAAATTATTATTCAAGGTCATAAACACAAGAAAATAAAATTCAAAGTTAATCTGAATTTGAGATATTTCACAAGCACATCCCAAACTGTTTTCCAGTCCTCCTCTATAAGAATTCTGCTCAAGCTAAGTTGGCTAATTTCTATATTGCCTGCTTATACCTTCCTTCTGAACATTTACCCTAGCCATTCCTTCTCCTCCAAAGTGTCCCTCCCTCTGATATGCCCTTTCCTCTTTTTCACTTGCAAATTCCTAGCCAATCCTGATTAAACTTCTCTGTATCCCTGATCTCTGCATTTGTTCCCTTATGCAGAGAGATTTCAAAAGTTATTTGCTGAGCCAAATAATCATCTCAATAACTTTGGGGCAGAAGAGGAGATGGTTAGTTATTCAAGTTCACAAATGATTTACCTATTTATAAAACAAGTACTTTTAGAGTATCTACTATGTACAAGATATAATGCCAGGGGCAATGAAGAATACAAAGAAGGAACTGACAATAGATTTACTTTCTTTTTTTTTTTTTTTTTGAGTTGGAGTCTCACTCCGTTGCCCAGACTGGAGTGCAGTGGCCACTCCCGGCCACCGCAGCCTCGACCTGCTGGGCTCCGGCGATCCTTCTGCCTCAGCCTTCCAAGTAGCTGGAACTACAGGTGCGCGCTACCACGCCCGGCTAATTTTTTGATTTATTGTAGAGATGAGGTCTCACCAAGTTGCCCAGGCGGGTCTCGAAGCCGCGGGCTCAGGCAATTCACTCAGTTTGGCCTCCCAAAGCGTGGGATTACAGGCTGAGCCACCAAGCTTGGCCATTTTTGTTGTTTTAAAGCTTCCATGGTTGTCCAGCCACAGCCAAGGCTGAGAGTCACTGAGGTCAAAGATGAAGAGAGAACATACATTAAGGATTGTAACCCAGTCTAGGGGCCTGGAAGTCTTCCCCTCGACAGTGTCACCTACTTAAGATGCAAAGGCTGAGTAGGAATTGGCTAGGAGGGTGGGAGCCCAAAGGGAGAGGGTGCTACACAGCAGGTGGACTTCATCAATGTCGGGCTCTTCCCAGGCAGGGAGGTCCAGATTTTTCAGCCCATGGGAGAAGGAAGAGAACAGCCCTGACATCCCTTTCAGAAAGCCCACTTTGGAACTGGTGCCAACAGGACACCCCGAGTCTCCCACACGGGGGAGGTGGCCAGAGCCCCTTGTGAAGTGAGTTCCCTGGAAGCATCCCTGCAAGTCTGGCAGGCGGGTCCAGGTGTGTGAGCCAAGACAAGCTTGCAGGGAGGCCATTCAGCACGTCCGTTGGGAGAAGTGCTTCCTGACAGCTGCTCCAAAGTGATTCTCCTTCAATTTCCATTTTATAGCTCCATGCTCTCTCCTCTGTGTCTCTGAAGGAATCAGGCTGACATTGAAGGCTGCAGTTACCCTGCCCTTCACCTGCCTGAGACTTCCTGGCCATCTCCCACCTCTGGTGCTATTGAGTTTCTATGCATGTTCTTTTGCACAGATATTTAAGCGCTTGCTGTGTGCCTGGCAAAGAGCTGGGTGCCACAGTGGGTGGGTGGGGATGGATATTTATAAAATGCGGGACGGCCTTCCTACCATCCAACTTTCAGGTGACCTCACACAGCCAACGAACAGATGTTTATAGAGTAGGGACAAGGAATTGAGGTTTAAGTGCATCATTTAAAGACCCAAATGTGTCCACAACAGAATTAAATATTGTGACATATCTACCTAAAACTGGTGTGCATAAGGCAGGGAGTTAAGTGAGAGAAATCCTCATCAGTCATACTAAGAAGCCAATAGACAATATCTAGGGTTGATCAGTTAAGAACCACCAGAGAGGGTGTGGATCAGAGCATTTGGTGTCTGGAATCCTGGGCTAAAATCCCATTTCTGTCTCCCTTGAACAGGTCACGTGACTTCTCCTTAGTTTTACCATATTTAAAACAGGAATAATGGCATCTACCTCTTGCGGTTGTGGTGAGCACTCGAAGAAATCATGTATACAAAGGACTTGGCATGTGACAAGCACTTGATAAATGTTAGCCATGGGTAAAAGCACAACAGAAATCAGGGGTCTAGGGAAAAGGACGTGGGGAGTGGGGGAGGTGTTTTTATTATAAGATCTCCGAATTATTTACTTTTATGGCTGTATTCATATACTACATTGCTAAAAATAAAATTTTTTTTTTTTTTTTTTAGAGACAAGGCCCCACTCTGTCACCCAGGCTGGAGCTCAGGGGTGCGATCATAGCTCGCTGCAGCCTTCATCTGCTGGACTCAAGTGATGCTCCTGCCCCAGCCTCCCAAGTAGCTGGGACTACAGACAGGTGCCACAACAACCTGGCTAATTATTATTATTATTATTATTATTATTATTATTATTATTATTATTTAGAGATAGGGTCTTGCTATGTTGTCCAGGCTAGTCCCAAACTCCTGGCCTCAAGTGATCCTCCTGCCTCCACCTCCTAAAGCACTGGGATTACAGGCATGAGCCACTGAGTCTGGCTCTAAAAATAAGTGTTTAAAATATATACAATTTGGGTGATTACTGTAGAAAAGAAGACATTGACTGAACTCTTCTGGTTTCCATATCTCCCTTCCCTTGGATTCAAAGCTCTTCCGCCCTCTTTGGCCACCTGCAGCATCAGATTCCCACCCCTCCTTGTGTCCTTATTGTCTGTCTTGATGGTCCTCCACTCTCAACCGCTCTCAAGAGGGCTTGGTGTCCTTGAGTCATTCAGACCCAGGTCCCAGAAGCCTGTTGCAAAGTTGGTAGGAGGTCTAGGCCAAGTATCAGGCACACATCTGGGGCAGATGACGTGGCATCTGGGTCTGCAGGCTGTGGCATATGCCACAGGGTGAGTGATCCCGGGGATTCCTAGACATGCCACGCCCCTCTCCAAGGCCCCCTGGCTTCCTCAGATGAGGGTCAGCTCACTGCTTGAGCGTCCTGGGATTCAGGGACTCCGACTCTGCCGCTACTATGTTGTACGACTGTAGGCAAGTCACTGCCCTTTTCTGAGACTTAATTTCCTCCTCAATAAAATGAAGAAGCAGGTGGGCGTGGTGGCTCATGCCTGGAATCCAGCACTTCAGGAGGCCGAGGCAGGAGGATTGCTTGAACCAGGAATTGGAGACCAGCCTGGGTCATTTAGAGAGACCTTGTTTCTACAAAAAAATCAACAAATTATCTGGACATGGGGGAGTGTGCCTGTAGTCCCAGCTACTTGGAAGGATCGCCTGAGCCCAGAAGGTCGAGGCTGCAGTGAGCCATGATTGTGCCACCCTAATCCAGTCTGGGCAACAGAGTGAGACTCAGATTAAAAAAAAAAAAAAGCAGCAGCAGCAGAAGTGGTTTGTCCAAAAGATCAGAATTCGAATCCCTGCTCCTTTCCCCTCTGTCTTTGCCAGTCTAAGAACCTGGAGCTCATGCCTTCTGGTCTCAGAAACAGCACTATGTATACAACACAATGACACAGAGACTCCTCTGGGCCCTATGTGACAGGTGTGCTCTCAGTCCACCACTGCTTCAGGTCCGATGGCCTTGTCCATCCAGCACTACCCATCCTTCCTCCGGACACAGGACGCTGGTTTTCCAGTGGACTCATTCTTCCCCACTCTCAGAGCTTGAAAACCCAGATGGCAGCCGGGTGAGGTGACTCAAGCCTGTAATCCCAGCACTTTGGAAGGCTGAAGCGAGAGGATTGCATGAGCCCAGGGGTTCCAGACCCACCTGGGCAAACTGGTGAGACCTCGTCTCTACAATAAATCAAAAAATTGGCCGGGTGTGTAGCGCACGCCTGTGGTTCCGGCTACTTGGAAGGCTGAGGTGGAAGGATAGCTGGAGCCCAGCAGGTAGATGCTGGGGTGACCGTGAGCGTGCCACTGCACTCCAGCCTGGGCGACGGAGTGAGACTCTGACTCAAAAAGAAAAAGAAAACCCAGATGGCTGGTGTTCACACCTCACTCTAGGGGTGAGCAGGTGATCCAGATGTAGCCAAGGAAAGTCAGTGTGAGACTTCCAGTGAAGCGGTTGAGAGAGAAAAATCTCCCCTGGCATTGCCAGCTGTCAGGACAATGCAAACCCAGAGCTGCTGGCAGGTGCCCTGTCAACTGGAGACAGTAGCCTGTCTGAGAAAGAAGAAGAGTTGAAAGAAAGAAGGAAGGAAAGGGGGAGCAAAAGGGGAAGGGAATGGGGGAGGGGAGGCAGAGGGGGAAGGAGAGAGCTCGATGACATCTTTGAACACCTGAAGCCCGCTGCACTTGAAGGCATATCTACCCTGGACTTTTCAATCAAATAAAGTAGTACATTTCTTTCACTCTTTTTCTCTTTTTTAAAATTATTGCCTAGCTGGGTGTGGTGGCTCAAGCCTGTCATCCCAGCACTTTGGGAGGCAGAGGTAAGAGGATTATCTGAGCCTGTGAGTTCGAGACTAGCGTGGACAACATGGACCTTGGCTCTACAATAAATTTAAAAACTAGCTGGGCATGGTGGTGCACGCTTGTAGTTCCAGCTACTTGAAAGGCTGAGATGGCCGTGAGCAGCGTGCCACTGCACTCCAGCCTGGGTGACAGAGTAAGACTCCGACTCAAAAAAAAAAATTATTGCCCACATTTCTTGAGCTAGTTTACTGTCACTTTCTGTTCTTGAACATTGTTCTTCAAGAAATTCTTTCCCATGTCCCTTTTCTTTCTTAGCAAACTCCTACACATCCTTCAAGGTTCACCCAAACATCACCTCTCCACGTGCCTTTCAGCAGCCTTAGAAGTTCCTTCGTCTGTGCTGTCCTAAAGTCTATAGATTCTCCAATAAAACTTGTTGCATTACAGCAAGTTTTTTGCATACTTGTGTGTTCAGATCCCTGTGTTTGAGTGCTTGTTAGTCTGAATTCCCAGTGCCTAGATCAGGGGCTGGCACTGCTTGTATTTGATGACTGATGGATGAATGAGTGTGCAACCTGGGTCCTCTTGCTGTGGCATCAGTCTTCCTCTTATGGTGGTTCCGAAGAAGTAGACACTAATTTGTTTCTCTGTTCCATGTGAATTAATCACAGTTTAACCAACTCCAGGGTGTTTACTGACCCAAGTAAATGCTTAAAAACAACTCCAATTTTAATGCTGATTGTCAGGGCTTTTATACAGTCACCTTCCTCTGCCACCCATCCCTTTTGTACTTACTCCAGAGGCCACATGATGCAGTGGACTGGCAGTTAGGAGAGCCAGGTTCTAGTCCCCACCCAGCTTCCTCTATGAATTTGTGGAACCTCGTCATCTTCATAATAAAGGGACTGAGCCAGATCAGCTGAAATTTCTGAGACCCATAGGGCGATAGGGACCGCTCAGCCCTGCTCACTATGGCCATGAGTAAAACAGGCCCAGTGTTGCCAGATCCTGCAAATTTGTTTTGAGACAGGGTCTTGCTCTGTTGCCCAGGCTGGAGTACAGTAACACAATCCTAGCTCACTGCAGCCTACAACTCCTGGGATCAAGCAATCCTTCTGCCTCAGTCTCCCGAGTAGCTGGGACCACAGGCACACACCACCACACCCCTCTAATTTTTAAGTTTTTTTTGAACTCCTGGCCTCAAGCAATCCCTTCCACTTTAGCCTCTCAAATTTTTGGAATTATAGGTGTGAGCCACCATGCCTGGCTGCAATTTTTTAATACATATTTTTAATTTTTATAGATCTCGTAATTTTTAAGAGAAGCCAGGCATGTAGATTTGTATATAAAATGTGTGCTTTGAAAAATATTGTTTGGGCCCAGGCTGTAAGGATCCAGGCACTCTCCTGCCTGGCTCATCAGAGTACAAAGGGATAGCTTTCACAGTAAAAGATGTGTCCATCTCTTGATCCAGAACATTTCACTTCTGAGAATCTTTTCTTGAAGATTCACCTCCACAAGATTGAACAAGATACAGGCAAGGTTATTCATTATAACATTATTTTATTAGCCCAAGCTGAAAAACAACTCCAAATGTCTATTCTTAGTAGACTGTTATAACCTGGTCCATTCACTCTGACACAATTTCAGGGTTGCTTATATCATAAAAGCCAGGTGCAGCCCAGTGCTCAGAGAAGAGTTTTTCAAACTCAAATCCCCCAGCTGAGGACAGGGCATTGGCAAAGCCCATGGCATTGGCTGTCTCCCAGGCAAGCTCTGCAGCAGGGGACATGGGCAGTGGAGCTTCCATGGAGTGAGTGAGAGTGTGTGTGTGTGTGCATGCTCGTATGCACATGCATTAAGTGGCAGGAACCTCTATAGGGACAAACAACTCAGAGGGCAATTGGCAAACCCAGCATCCCACCAGGAGACCAGTCTGGGGAGTCATGCTAGAACGCTGCAGAAAGAGCGCTGAACTTGGGTGCAACAGCATTGGACTCTAATGCCATATCTGCCCCTAGCGGCCAGAGGGACCTTTCTCCTTCCTCCCACCTAACAGGACTGTTATTCATGTGTTCATTCGTACAATGCCTTTTCCAGGTTGTGAGTCCTAGGAGGCGGTGACCCATCTGCTTGCCCACCACCGAAGCTCTGGCATCTGGTACAGTCCCTGGTGTGTGGCAGGTTCTCAATAAATATCTGTTGAATGAATGACCAAAATGAGTCAACAAGGTGATGCATGTAAAGAACTCAGCATAGTGCCTAAGCGTGGTTAAATGTTCAATTAGAGGTAGTAGTCATTTACTTGGTGTTGGGATGATGATAATTATTAGTTGTATGACTTCAGGCAAATTAATGAAACCCCTGAGCCTTGGTTTCCTCATTTGTATTTATGGTTCCAATAATACCTGTCTCCAGGTGCTGATGTTTAGTGAGCTAATAATCTATGCGGATCACTCAGTATAGGGCTTGGCACATAAAAGATGCTTAATAAGGGGTGGAGAGAGAGTGACATCACCAAAATGGCACAGCAGAGGCAATCTGCCTTCATTCTCCCCCACAGAAAATAAAAACGAAGTATCCAGCACCTGATAATTACCAGCAGTATCCTAGAACTCAAATCTGAGGATGAGAAATCCCCCGGTGCCACAGAGATGTGAAAAAACTCCAAGCAGGTGGTAAGAGAACTGGGCTTCTATACCCATCCATCCATCCCACCAGTAAGGGGTGGCTGTCACTAAAGAAAAATCGTCTAAAATAAGTAAACAGAAGAGTCAGGTGAATCTCCTGATTGATATCAAAATGAGAGGAGCACTGTACGAAGAGCCTCTCGCTCGCACCCTGGCTGGTTCTGGCTGGTTTACAGAGGCTGCACACTGAGTGCATTTGTGTCCTGAAAAGACCCTTTGACGTATAGGACCTAGTTGGAATGCATTTACATGTTAAGTCTCCAACCTCAAAGTGAACATGGGTCCTATGTTCCATGCACGTTTGTTCAATACGTATGTGTCAGGACCCCCTTCATGAATATTCACAGCTCCTCCTGTAACCCATTGAATATGCATGTTTAGCCAACTGTTCAGCATAAAGCCCCTGCCCCAGCCCCATCTTCTTCAATGTGCCTGTCTCTGGTCTTGGCCAGAGACTGTGCTTCCCAGCCTGCAGGATGGCTGCTTTGCAGGCTGTAACTCTTTATAAGAAATAAAGCATCTTCCTCTCCTATTCTAAATGTATAGATATTGTGGGGGTTTTTTTTTCTTTCTTTTTTAGAGACAGGTTCTCACTCTGTTGCCCAGGCTAGAGTGCAGTGGTGTAACCATGGCTCTCTGCAGCCTCGAATTCCTGGGCTCAAGAGATCCTTTTGCCTCAGTCTCCTGAGTAGCTGGGACTACAGGTACACGCCCCCATACCTGGCTAATTTTTTAAAACTTTTGTAGAGACAGGGTCTCACTATGTTGTGGGGTCTTGCTATGTTGCCCAGGCTCATCTCAAACTCCTGGCCTCAGGCAATCCTTCCACCTCAGCCTCCCAAAGGGCTGGATTACAGGCATGAGCCACGGTGCCAGGTGGATATTGTGTTTTTAAGTTAACAATCATCATCCCCATCTTTATTAACATATAAATGCCGAAATAGAAATATACCAGTAATATGGGAACAAAGAGGACGAAGTTCCTAGCCTAGCTGGGTGGGAAAAGGGAGAGGAGGAGAGGTCATCCAAGCTGAGTAAGAATTCATCAGCACAAGAGGAAGCGAAGGGTATCCCTGGAAAGGAGACAGCCGGAGCAAAGGCATGCAGGTGAGAAATAGCTACTCGGGAGGCTGAGGTGAAAGGATCACTTGAGCCAGGAGTTCGAGACTGCAGTGAGCCATGGTCACACCACTGTACTCTAGCCTGGGCAACAGGGTGAGAACCTGCCTCTAAAAAAGAAAGACAGGCCAGGTTTGGTGGCTCAGCCCGTAATCCCAGTACTTTGGGAGGCCGAGGTGAGTAGACTGCCTGAAACTGTGAGTTCGAGACCAGCCCAGGCAACTTGGCAAGACCTCATCTCTGCAATAAAAAAATTAAAAAATAGCCAGGCATGGTAGTGCGTGCCTGTAGTTCTGGCTACTTGGAAGGCTGAGGCGGAAGAATCGCCAGAGCCCAGCGGGTCGACGCTAGGGTGGCTGTGAGCATGCCACTGCACTCCAGCCTGGGTGACAGAGTGAGACGAAAGAAAGAGAGAAAAGAAAGAAAGAAAGAAAGAGAGAGAGAGAAGAAAGAAAGAAGGAAGGAAGGAAGGGTGGAAGGAAGGAAAGAAAGGAAGGAAGGAAAGAAGGAAGGAAGGAAGAGAAAAACCACTCCACAATATCTGTAAATCCAGTTAAAGAATTGCTGGCAGTTTTGTATAAAGTACAAGACCGGCAACTTGGACTCTGCTCTGAGGACATGAGGGGCCACCAGCAGGAAGCAGCAGGGCAGGCCTGCAGACCAGAACGCTCACCACAGTGGGAGGATTCACCTTAAGGATGCAGGACTGACGTGGCAGGGGAGTTAGGAGTAAGAGAGGCAACAATTCAAGTGACAGATGACCATAGTTACGACCTGAACTCTGAGAGAAAGGTGTCAAGTGTGAAGGCCATGGCTCCTTCGGTGGTAAGAGACAGATAGTCACTCATAGCTTCAGGAAACGGGAAACATCACACGAACCCCGAAGCAGGGACCTCAGCCCAGCCAGGCATCGCAGAAACCAGAACTGGAGCTGGAAGACCAGGAGCCGAGGTGGCTCTGCCTCAGTTTCCTCTCTCGGCACCTCTGCTCC
Organism: Tarsius wallacei; assembly: GCA_963574415.1. Taxonomy (NCBI): domain Eukaryota; kingdom Metazoa; phylum Chordata; class Mammalia; order Primates; family Tarsiidae; genus Tarsius; species Tarsius wallacei. Next base: position 29,624 of record CAUYQG010293355.1, on the reverse strand, counting down.
CTACACATTGGTCCCTTGCCCGCTTCCATCTTCTGTCACTCGTGGCTTCTGCCTTCCCAAGTCTTCTCCCTTGCGGGACCCAAGAGTAATCTCTAGCCTCAGCTACCTCAACTGCCACCTTCAGGGTCCACTGCCAGCTGCATTCTTCCCTCTGTGTCACTTGATTCCAATGTCTGAGACAGCACCCGAGTGGCTCCGCTCATCCCTCTGACGCAGGGCCGGTAAGTCACAGGTCGAGGACCAGCCCATGGGTGAGGGCTGGGGGTGGCCCACAGGTTGGATAATGTAGTCATTCTAGGCAACAGGTTTCTGATCAGGGATTCTTCCTGCAGGCACCTGAAATCTGGCTCATCGAGGAGGCCTAGAGGGGAAGGGACACATTTAGAATTTATGGAGCAATAAAACCAGCATGATTAGGTAATTGTCTGAACGTGGGAGGAGAATCGAAGTGAAGGGATGGATGATATCAGGGATGGGCTTGGGAAACTGGGTGATCTCTCAGCTCCATTTTCCTCTCGTTGGGACCATTCTCAGGGTCTCTGGAAGCTTCTCCACTGGACTGAATTAGGGTCTCTGCAGGAAAGGATGGCACTCTCACACTGGGAAGTTTGAGGAGAGCTTAACAGGAGGACAGTGGGGCAGGGCATAGGGCAGCTGTGAGGGGCAGTGCAGAGCCCTGAGGCTAGAAAAAGCAGAGCGTGCGCTGTCCAGCCCTACGCCATTGGAATTCAGAAGGGGAGGATTGTTTCAAGAAGCCTGTGTGACCAGAGCTGTGGCCTTTAGTGGCAGACACAGCCAGCCAGAGTCGCAGTAAGGGGCCAGGGAAAGAAACACCCTGATCTGGCCCTTCTCCCTCCCTCTGAAATCCTGCCCTGGCTCCCCCGGGGCTAAACCTGACAAGAAAACAGAGAGCAAGGAGGCGCATGGAGGTCGTCTACACAGCCTCCCGGGGGCAGGGAGGAGATGGGTGAGAGGAGCCATGGTAGGACGTCCAGGACTCTCCTCACAGTGGGGCTTGAGTCCGACCTCTCAACAGCCTGAGAGGTTCTTGTAGCCTTCCTTGTAGCCCCCACATAAAACCCACATGGTTCAGGTTTGCCGTGGGGAGGTCAGGTATCCACCCCTGGACCAGTCATTGTCACTGAAGGGGATGGGCTGCTCTGATGGCCTAAGCCAGCCGTTGAGCGGGTACGCCAAGAAAAATCAGGGTGCTGCTGATACAGTGTGGATGTCTGTCCCCTCAAATCTCATGTTGAAATGTGATTGCAGTGCTGGCAGTGGGGCCTAGTGGGGTGGGTGATTGGGTCACAGGGTGGGATCCTTCATGGATGACTTGGTGCCTTGTCCAGGTCATGGGCGAGTTCTCACTCTATGAGTTCACTGGCAAGCTGGTGGTTTCAAAGGGTCTGGCACCTCCTTCTCTCTCTCGCCTCCGCTCTCACCACATGGCACGCCTGCTCCCTCTCCACCTTGTGCCATGATTACAAGCTTTCTGAGGCCCAGCCGGTGCCAGCACCATGGAAGACCGTGAGCCAAATAAACCTCTTTCCTTTATAAACTACCCAGCCTCAGGTGTTTCTTTACAGCAACACAAAACAGATTAATACACTTACCAGATACCAAGAACAGTGTCCACTACTGCATGGTCGGGGCTGCCCTGAGGACTTTGGGGTAGGCCTTGTTGTTCCTGCTGGACGGGTTATGAGGGAAGAGACAGAGGGCATCGGTGAATGGGAAGCCAGTGAGGGATGGCGCCATCCTCTCTTCAGGCCTCAGCTTTTTTTTTTTTTTTTGAGTTGGAGTCTCACTCTGTCGCCCAGGCTGGAGTGCTGTGGCATGCTCATGGTCATCCCAGCGTCGACCTGCTGGGCTTCGGAGATCCTTCTGCCTCAGCCTTCCAAGTAACCAGAACTATAAGCAAGCGCTACTACAGCCAGCTAATTTTTTTTTTAATTTATTGTAGAGATGAGATCTCACCAAGTTGCCCGGGTGGTCTCAAACCCACTGGCTCAGGCAATCCACTCGCCTTGGCCTCCCAAAGTGCTGGGATTACAGGCTGAGCCACGGAGCCCGGCCAGGCCTCAGTTTTTTTAAACAGGGACAAATCTTAGGATCCTGTGACTCCAGCGCTCACCGGCAAGCAGTTAACCAACAAGCTCCGCCTCCTTACCAAGTATGCAGCCTCTTCCTGGCAGCAAAGACCCCCCCCTCCCCCCTCCCAGCCCAGTTAGGAGCTCTTTCTTTGCAGGAAAACCTAGACCACCTCTCTGGACCTACTGAAATTTGCTGGAAGGTGCCACCTAGTGGAATATCAGATGACCTGCTGCTTAGACAGAAAGTAGTCCGGAAGCCACTGAGTAGTGGTCCTGTCCAACTTGCCTATAATTGGAATGACGTGGGGATGGCTGAGTCCGAAGCCCAGAGTTTCTAACTTAGTTGGTCTAGGGTGCAGGGTTCCAGAGTTTTTAAAGGTCCACAGATGATTCTAACGTGCAGCCAAGGTTCAGACCACTGTGTTAGAGAGTATCCAACCTCCACACTTTACAGAGGTGCCCACAGATGGGGGCCACTCTTGCAAGAGTTTCAGACTCCCAGGAAGCCCCCTTTGCCCTGTGTCCCACTGCCTCTCTGTGTCTTGTATTTTTTTTCCTTTGTGCAAAAATGAAAACTAATTAAACAGGAAGCACTCTCACCTGGTCCTGCTGTTCTCACAGCAGCCCAGGAAGAGGGTGGTTCCCATAACGGCTGGCATTTGCATCTGACCCTCCTGGCCAATGCTTTGTTTGAGATGTGTTCACCCAATGACATTGTATATTTATTCTCTGTTTGAGATTTGTGGCCTTCTCTGTTTGCTCTTTCAAAATGTATCCTACTTGAGGCTCCTTCCGTGTCCACTGTCCTGTTTCAATTGTGTTCCTTTAGTGTTGGCAGAACGGGCTTAATTGACATCTCACGGTGGGAATGACACAGTCGGCTCCAAGGGAGAAAGAGGGAGGCAGGCAGGCTCGTTTCAAATAGGTGCTGAAGTTCAGGAAACAATAACCCCAAATGTGGCACTCTGGCATACTGAGTGCTTTAACGAAGGAGATGGAAAGGTCTCAGGGATGAACTTCAGAACCTGAGGAATGACATCTTGGACCTGCTCCCTGGAACCTACACACACTAGAGCAGATGAGCTTGTATTGCAGGAGAGGAAACTAGTCTCCATGTCCAGGATGCCACACTCAGATGGACTTTTCACCTATTCTCTCAGCTGCTCTTCTAGAGCTGTCACCCGAGAGACTTTATCTGCATAATGAGACAACCTTTGTTCCCAGTGAGGTTGCACACCCACCTTCCCTTAACTGTCACCTCCTCCCCTGGAGCCCAGAGGAGCTTAGTCCCAGGCTGTCTGTCCTTTAGGCCCATCTGCCTCCCCTAAAAATCACTGACACTTCCTCTAAACTTGCCTATGCCCCCTACTTTCTTCTCCCCTGTGAAGAGGGTATTTAAGCTTCAACAATCTGGTCCTTTGAGTCTCATGTTTTGTGTGGCTTTCTTGTGCGAATGGCACATTAATACATTTGTAGGCCTTTTCTCCTGCGAATCTGTCTATTACCAGTTTATTTCAGCAGACTTAAAGACTTAAACTTTCAGAGGGGGACGGAGAAATTCCCTTCGCCCCCACATAGGCATCCTGCAAACCCTTTCTTTTTATTCAAAACAGGAACTGAAATACCACTAAGTCCAGAGATCGGATTGAAACTCCAGAGTGGCAGTCCCACGTCTGCCCTCCTGCCCTCCCTACCCGACTTGAAGGATTCAGACCCAGAAATTTAGAATTAAAAAATACCTCAGAGAGGATCTGGTTCAACTGCTTTACTTAATACAACCATATTTTATGTTTAGACAGCTCTTGTTCCGGCTACCGCATACAATCATGGATCCGTATGTGACACACCTGAGTTCAGAGAAGTTGAGCAGCCTGTCTGAGATCACACAGGATGCTAGGAGCAAAGTTTGGACTAATTCAGGCTGACCAAATGCAGGTGGGGAAATTTCAGCTTCCAGATTTTTTGTTTTTCTTCCACTATATTAGAAGTTTGAACCTTGTTAATTGACCAACCTGGTAGAGATAGCAATTTGGGCCATTGAGATTAGAGTTAGTAAATTTCCCGAATGCAGGTTTTAAAGCGGTGGATGTTTCCATTCACAATAGCAAAGTCATGGAACTCCCCTAAGTGTCCACCAACAATTGACTGGATAAAGAAAATGTGGCATATATACACCATAGAATACTACACAGCCATAAAAAGAATAAAATCATGTCCTTTGCAGCAGCATAGATGGAGCTGGATAACCACCCTAACTCACTCAGAAACAGAAAACCAAACACACATGCCCTCACTCATATGTGGGAGTGAAATAGTCACAAAGATGGAAGTAATAGACACCAGGGACACCAATAAAGGGGGAGGAGGAGGGAGACGGAGTTAGGGTTCAGAAATTATCTATGGGGTACAATGTCCACTATCTGGGGAATGAGCCACCTGAAACCCAATCCCCACCACTACACAATATGACCATGTAACAAATATGTATGTGTACCTCTGAAACTAAAATCTTTAAAAGATGCATCTCATGAACAATATATCTTGCCAAAATATGACCACTAAAAAAAAAAAAAAAAAAGAGAGGTGGGTGCGTGATTGATTGATTGATTAATTGAATGATTGAGTCATTCATTCCCCAAATGTTTGTTGAGCTCCTATTTTGGTGCTGGGTATTTGGGATATGCTGAGAAGGAGAAAAAAAAAAAAAACCAAAAAGCCAAACATGCCAAATAAACACACGAAAAGATGTTCCACATCATGGGATATCAGAGAAATGCAAATTAAAACAACAATGAGATACCACCACGTACCTGTTGGAATGCCCAAAATCCAGAAAACTGACAATACCAAATGCTGACAAGACTGAGGAGCAACAGGAACTCTCTCTCATTTCTGATGGGAATGCAAAACAGTACAGCCACTGTGGAAGACAGTTTGATGGTTTCTTGAAAAACCTAGCACACCATCATAAAATCCAGAAATAAAGCTCCTTGCTATTTACCCAAAGGTGTTAAAAATGTGTGTCGACACACAGATGTGCATAGCTGCTTTATTCATCATTGCCAGAACGAGGAAGCACCCAAATGTCCTTCAGTAGGTGAATGGGTAAACTGTGGAACATCCAGACAGTGGAATAGTATGCTGCGCTGAAAAGAAATGAGATACCAAGCCACAGAAAGACACAGAGGGACCTTGAATGCCTATTGCTAAGTGAGAAGCCAATCTGGAAAGGCCATATGCTGTATGATTCCAACTATGTGACATTCCGAAAAAGGCAAAATTCTGAAGATAGAAAAAAGATTGGGGTTGTGGGGAGAGAGAAAGGAATAGGTGGAGCACAGAGGACTTTTAGAGTAGTCAAACTACTCTGTATGATATCATCATATGTCTACACACATGCCATTATACACTTGTCTAAACCCACGGAATGTACAACACCAAGAGTGAACCCTCACGTAAAATACAGACTTTGGGCGATCATGACGTATCAACGTAGGTTCCCCAATAACATACGTTCAAGTCTGGTGGGGATGTTGATGACATATAGGAGATTCTCCATGTGTCGGGACAGGGGGTCTATGGAAAAACTCTGTACCTTCTGTTCAGTTTGGGTGTGGATACAAAACTGCTTTCCAAAGTAAAGTCTATTAAAAACAAACAAACGAAAAATACCAAAAACCAAACATGGTCTCTGTCCTCACAGAGTTTACAGTCCAGTGGGAGAGATACATATCAGACGGTTACCAGTAACCATAAATGCTGTGACTGTAAGGACAGGCATTCCTCTGAGGCCCACCGCTGGGGAGCTTGGTCTGTTCAGGGAGTCCAGCCGGCTTCTTTGAGAATGTGTCAGTTGAGCTTGGTGATCTCCAAAAAGAGAAGGAGCAAGAAGGTATCAGGTGTGCAGGAGACATGAAGTCCAGCACCTACTGCTTTTTGGGCTTTGCTTGCAGTTAAGTAAACCTCTCTCACATCAGCCTGGAAATTAGATAATCACAGAGTCATAATTATCCCCATTCTGAAGATGAGGAAATGGGGCAGCCAAGGGACTTGGCCAAGGTTAGAGAGTTAGAGATGGATGGACATGAAGACCTGCAGACCTGCACTTCTGGGCCTGCTGATCTGGTCTACAGCCGCATCCGCTCGGCTCAGGGCTGGGTCAGACCCGCCCAAGCATCCCGTTCTTGTTGGATGGGATCAGCAACAAGGCCAAGGTGAACATATTCAGCAGAAAGGCTCTTCAGGTCCTCAGCAGGAAGAGTGCAAGCTTGTGCCTGTCACTTCTCCTCTGGTGACCCTTCCTGTTGAAGTATGTCTGGGGATACTGAAAGACCTGCCTGAAGGCAGTTTGGAGATTTCTCAATGAACTAAAACTAGAACTACCACTCAGCCCCAGCAATCCCATTACTGGGGATATATCCAAAGAAAAATAAATTGTTCTACCAAAAAGATACCTGCCCTCATATGTTTGCTGCAGAACCGTCTACAACTGCACAGACATGGAACCAACCTAGGTGCCCATTAACAGTGGACCGGACAAAGAAAATATGGTACATATACACCATGGAATACTACATAGCCATAAAGAAGAAGAAAATCACGTCCTTTGCAGCAACATGGATGGCGCTGGAGGCCATCCTAAGAGCAATAACACAAAAACAGAAAGCCAAATACTGCATGCTCTCACTTATAAATGGGAGCCAAACACTGGGTACACACAGACATAAGGATGGGAACAACAGACACTAGGGACTTCTAAAGGGGGGATGGATGGAGGTGGGAAAAGGGTTGAAAAATTCCCTTATGGGTACCATGGTCACTATTTGGATGATTGGTTCAATAGAAGCCCAAACCTCAGCATACTACAATATACCCATGGAACAGACCTGCACATGTGCCCCCCGAATCTAAAAGAAAAATAAATAAGAAAGACCACCTGTTCCTGAGGATAAGATGGGAGACCGAAGAGTGAGCAGCTCATTTAAAAACCAAAACAGCCGGCATGGTGGTTCACAGCCTGCAATCCCAGCACTATGGGAGGCTGTGGCAGGAGGACTGCTTGAGCCTAGGAGTTCAAGACCTGGGCAACATACTGAGACCTCGTCTCTTAAAAAAAAAAAATTAGCTGGGCCTGGTAGCATGTGCCCATAGTTCCAGCTACTCGGGAGGCTGAGGTGGAAGGATCGCCTGAGCCCAGAAGGTCAAGGCTGCAGTGAGCCGTGATTGTGGCACTGCACTCCAGCCTGGGCGACAGAGTGGGACCCTGACTCAAACAAAACAAAACAAAACAAAGGAAGTAAAGAAGGAAAGATGGGAGAAGAGAGGAGACGCACATCATCCATCCAATATGTGTTTTAAGCCCTTTCTGTGTGCCAGCTGTGAATGTTCCAGGATGAGGGGGGAGTAGCAGGGAGTGAGCATACAAGATCCTTGCCCTGAGCAGCTGATATTCTATTTGGAGGAGCCTGATAATAAACAAGTAAATCAGCAAGTAAGTGAGTCTATGGCAGAGGGGGGCTATGCACTATGAAGAAAACACAGTGGGTGAGAAAGCACGGGAGAGAGTGTTTACATGGTCAGGGCGGGTCTCTGTGAAGAGGGACACTCAGGCTGGGACCCAGAAGAGGGAGGAAGATCTAGGGAAACAGCCCGCAGAGACGATAGCTCCCGCAGAGGTCTCAGGACAGTGCCTTCAAGGACCAGAAAGAAGGGGATGTGAGTGTTTGCAGTGATTGAGTAATAAGATGAGATCAAGAGGCATGGGTAGCAGTGAAGGTTTTGCTCTGCAGTTGAAATTCTGCTCATCCCTCTTGGTGCTCCTGTCGTCTGGGCTTTTGTTTTAACCCACAGTTACGAATGCTTACATTAGACCAGGGTCTGCGGTATGGCCTTTACAGCATTATCTCATTTAATGTCCAAAATAGGCCTACAAGGGCTCAGTCTGAACGTAACATTTCTTGTTCAATTTCAGTCAATGACCGGATCTGTTTTCCCAGGAAACCAGCCAGAGTGAATCCACTGCCTGCCTGTCTCAAAGGGTATTGTCTGAGCAAGTGGAATTAAGCCCCAGGAGCCCTCCCCCTGCCTGGTGCATCCCACATGGTAGAAGGTGATCAAAGAGTCCTAGAATTCAAGCTGGGTTCTCGGGCTAGAGTCCTCATTGGGGGCAGACTGGACTGGTGTGTAGCTTTGATCAAGGGACTCTGGGAAGACATGAGAAAAAGCTCAAATCCAATTTCGTGCAGAATCCTCTAAGGAACTAAAAGGGGGAGTGGGAAGGAGAGACACTGAAGGTTTTCCCTCCCATGCTCCCTCCTCAACCAGTAGTTATGGAGTACCTACTATGTGCCAGGCCTGGGAGGGGCCACAGCTCAGCTTCGTGTGGTGGGGCAGGAGCGTGAGATGAAATCCATGTGCCTTGGCTCTGTCCAGCTTCTTTAGCAAAGAGAGGGAGAGGCTTTTTGCAAATTCCTCTGCCACAGCTGGGCACAGTGGCTTACACCTGTAATCCCCAGGACTTGGGGAGATTGAGGCAGGAGTATTAGCTTAGATGTTCGAGACCAGCCTGGGCAACATGGCAAGACCTAGTCTCTACAAAAAAAAAAAAATTTACTGGGCATGATGGCATGTGGCTGTAGTTCCAGCTACTTGGGAGGCTGAGGTAGGAGGATAGCCTGACCTCAGGAGCTCGAGGCTGTAATGATCATGCCACTGCACTCCAGCATGGGCAACAGAGAGAGATCCCAACTTAAAAAAAAGAAACTCTCTGCCTGAAAGGAGTATCAGTTTTCCGATTCTCAATAAAGAACAGTACAGTCATACTTTAATGACAGGGAAACGTTCTGAGAAATGCATCACTAGGTAATTTCTTGTAGAGAACATCACAGAGTGTATTTATACAACCCCAGGTGGTCTAGCCTACTATACACCTAGGCAATATGGGAAAGCCTATTGCTCCTAAGCTATAAACCATACAGCAGGTTTCTGTACTGAATGCCGTAGGCAGTTGTAACACAATGGTATCTGTGTATCTCAACATATCTAAACATAGAAAAGATACAGTAAAATACAGCATTATAATCTTATGGGACCACCACTGTATATATGCTTTGTCATGTACACATCTTATGTGCTGACAGAGGCAGGGGATACTGAAGAAGACAAAACAAAAACAAAAACAAAAAACATTGCAAAGTTCCTATTTGCTTGGAGCTTACATTCTAGAGATGGAGACCCAAAGCGGTACCTGCTCTGAGACAAGACAAGCAATTGGAGATAATGGTGGTACTGGTTGATATTTTAGATAAGTTGCTCTCTCTGAGGCAGGGTCTCTGATCCAGTTCCTGAGAGAAGGGAAGAAGAGGACCACACAAAGGTTTAGAAGAGTTTTAGATAAGGGCACAGCAAATTTGCAAATGTTTTGAGGTGATTGTCAACGTGGTGTGTTTCAGGAATACAGCAAGACCAGAAATTGGGGTCAGCTCATGGAGGGCCTTATATGGGCTGTGGTAAGGATTCTCACCGCTTCTTCTTTCTCCTCCTCCTCCTTCTTCTTCATTTTTAGAGACAGGGTCTCACTCTGTTGCCCAGGCCAGAGTACAGTGGTGCAGTCACAGCTCACTTCTGCCTTGAACTCCTGGCACAAATGGTCCTCCTCCCTTCTCAGCTTCCTGAATAGCTGGGACTACAGGCATGCACCACCACACCTGGCTTCATAGATTATTCTAACATGAAGGAAAACCACAGGTGAGTTTGCAGTAGAGTTAGCCTTGTGTTTCTAAAAGGATCACTCTTACCAGCATTGCATTCGATGCTCCAAGGCACATAAAAGAATTTTGCAACATTATCTAATTACATAAATACTGTGTATCTACTGCAGTAGAAAAGATAGGGCTATTCATAGCAACGTTATTCACAATAGCCAAAAGGTAGAAGCAACCCAAATGTCCATCAGTGGATGAATAAATAAACCAAATGTGGCGTGCACACACAATGAAATATTATTCAATCTAAAAAAGAATGAAATTTGGTTGGTGATGGTGCCTCATGCCTGTAGTCCCAGTGCTTTGGGAGGATGAAGTGGGAAGAGCCTTTGAGACCAGGAGTTCTAGACCAAGCTGGGCAACAGAGCGAGAGCCCCATCTCTACCAGAAAAAAACAAAAACAAAAACAAACTAGCCAGGTGTGGTGGCATGCACCATGCCAGTCCACTGGGAGGCTGAGGCAGGAGCATTACTTGAACCTAGGAGTGCGAGGCTACAGTAAGCCACACCACTGCACTCTAGCCTGGGTGACAGAACAAGACCCAAGACCTTGACTCTCTCTCTAAAAAAAAATATATATATATATGAAATTTGGATATGTGTTACAACATGGATGAACCTTTAAAATATTATGATATGTGAAATAAACCAGACACAAATAAGCCAGGCACCATGTTAGACCCTTGTAGGACCTTGTAGTTCTCACCTATTGGGAGTGGGTATGATTTCACTTACGTGAGTTTCATAGACTAGTCAAGTTCATAAGGCAAAAAATAGAATGGTAGTTGGTGATTGCCAGCAGCTTGGGGGAGAGGGAATGGGAAGTCAGTGTTTAATGGGTGTAGAGTTTCAGATGGGTTGATGAAAGGTTCTGGAGAGGAACGCTGGTGATGGTTGCCCAAAAGTGTGAATTTACTTTAATGTCATTTAATTTTACACTTAAAAATAGTTTAAATGGTACATTTTATCACAGTAAAAAATAGTTTTTACTAAAGTGCTGGGCTCAGTGGCTCAGTCTGTAATCCTAGCACTTTAGGAGGCTGAGGCGAGTGGATTGTCTGAGCCTGCGGCTTTGAGACCAGCCCTGGCAATTTGGCAAGACCTCGTCTCTACAATAAATTTAAAAAATTAGTTGGGCGTGGTAGCGTGTGCCTGTAGTTCCGGCTACTTGGAAGGCTGAGGCGGGAGGATCGCCGGGGTCCAGTGGGTCGGTGCTGGGGTAGCTGTGAGTGTGCCACTGCACTCCAGCCTAGGTGACAGAGTGAGACTCCAACTCAAAATATATATTTAAGACATAGGGTTAGAATCTAGAAATAGAAGAGTGGGCATTCTAGGCAGAGGAATAATAGGTGCAGGTACTGAGGCAGGAATGTGCCTGGCATGCTCTGTGGACTAGCAAGGAGGCCAATGTGGCTGGAGCACTACGAAGAGAAAGCGGTGAGGGTGAATCATGTATGGCCTTGTAGGATCTTGTAGTTCCTTGCAGTTCTCACCTATTGGGAGGTGGGAAGCCACTGGGGGATTTGAACAGAGGGTGATAAAATCTGACCTTGGTTAAAACAGGATCATCCTGACATTCTTTAATCTGCGTCTTATCTGCAAATGGATGTAGGAAGCACCCCACCTCACAGGGTGACTGTGAGCATTAAAAGAGGTAATGTTGTTAAGGGTCTAACATGGTGCCTGGCACATAGTAAGCTTTCAGTCAAAGGTAGGCCTTACTGTGATGGAAATCCAAAGAAAGACAACAATCCCCTGAGGAGGAGTTTTGGAGGACTTAGTGGTGGAGGTGGCAGTTCAACTAGAAGGTGGGGGCTTCATGGGTAGAAGGAACTGTGTGGCCAACAGCATATGAAGGAAAACAAAGCCAGCAACCAGGCAGGGCAGGGCAGAGAAGGGGAGGGGTGTGGTCAGCCCTGGCAGGTTACTAGAGTCGAGGTGATGGGAGCCTTGAAGGTTTTGTAGCAAATGTCAAGATCTGGCCTGTGGTGTCAGAAAATTGAATTCCCATCCCTCAGCCTGGAGCTGGAAGAACTGAGAGGCAAGAGTGGTCAGGTCGCTGGGCTGCAGAAGCAGAGAACAACGAGGATGAATTGGGGATGACAGAGAGGAAGGTGGCAGAGGGGGTGCGTGGTCCCTCCACAGTGGGGAGGACGCAGTTAACTGAGGAGCGTTGACCATCATCGTGGAGCCCAGCTCCGTGGCCCTCGGGAGCGCCCAGACAGTCCTACTTCTTCCAAGCCTTCAGAGAGACATTGCCTCGTCTAGTGCAATTGCCTGTGTAACGTTTCAGCTCCCACATGTCAGCGATTGGGTGTGTTTTCTACTCACCCCGAGCGAGCCTGGCACGGTGCCTGGCACCTAGGAGGCGCTCGCTGGCGGTTTGCTGAGAGGCTGAATGGGAGATGGAAATTGACAAGAGCTCTTCGCGCTGAGTCCCGAAGCACACGAGGGACTGGAGGGCATTCTAACTTCAAGGGGGCGGGACCCGCGTGAGAAAAGGTCCTGCAGAGACGTTCCGGTCCCCTACCCGTCGGTTTGCAGGATGTGCAGTCGGGTGGCGGCGGGCACAGCGCTCTACGGTTTATGGAGGGCGTTCACAACTAATCCCAGGTGGCCTCCTAGAGGAAGAAAACCAGGGCCAGCCCTCAGAACATGGGTGTGGAGCGCAGCGGTGGCCCCACTGCACAGCTGGGAACAGCGCATCCCCAGGGTCACAGCAGGTCTGCTGGTCCTCGGGAACCGAGCCTGGGGGAGTGGGAGGCGACAGCTCCGGGGGTGGCAGGCGCAGAGCGTCCGGCACTGATTGCATATCCACAGGGACCTCGCATACACTCGGCTGCAGCCCGGGGCGGAGGTCGCCAGGCGGGGCGCTGGGCTCCCCCGTCGTGGACACGCAACCCGCCCGCAGCGCACACCAGTTAGCGCCCAACTCGCCAACTCCGGGACTTTCGCAAAGCTCCCGAGGGCGGGGGGCGCCGCCGAGGAGCGGGACGTACCATCGGGGCCCGAGAGGGGGGCGCGGTCCGGCCCGGTTCCCTGTCGCTCCCGGGCGGACCCGGACGCACCGCGAGGGGCCCAGGCTGGCGGCTCTCGAGCTCGGCAGCCCACGTGGCGGCGGGGACGGCGGCGCGGGGGCGTGGCTCAGCGGAGTCGGGGGGTGGCGGCGCCGGCAGCCCCCCGCGCGGCGGAGCGCGGTGGCGGCGCCCGACTCCCCGGCCGGCGAGCGGCGGAAGTGCCGCGGAGTTGGAGCGGGGCCGGCGCCACGGCCGCTTGTGCTCGCCGAGCTGCTGCCGCCGCCGGGCGGACGGGCGGACGCGCGGGGCCGGGGCGCGCGGCGGGGCCGGCGGGGCGCGGCGGGGCGGACCGGCCCCGATGAGGCGGAAGGAGAAGCGGCTCCTGCAGGCGGTGGCGCTGGCGCTGGCGGCCCTGGTCCTTCTGCCCAACGTGGGGCTCTGGGCGCTGTACCGCGAGCGGCAGCCCGACGGCACCCCCGGGGGCTCGGGGGCGGCGGCGGCCCCGGCGGCCGGACAGGTGAGTCCCTCGGGGGTCGTGGGGCTGGGAACGCCCCCTCGTCGGATTCGCGTCCAGCCTGCGGGTCCCTCCTCCTTTTCCTGTCTCCCAGAGGCGGCTCCGGAGACTCTAATGCGCTTCCCATTTTTCGGAGGGGAAAATCGAGAAACAGTGAGGGAGAACTGAGTCCTGTCGGGACGTGGCTAGGAACCCACGCAGTCAGAGACAGAGCCGGGATCAGAACCCAGGACGTTATTTCTTACCTTCCATTACCGCCATCCTTTCTGTCGCCGTCTGGCATGCCCTGACCTCTCCCAGCTTCTCTCTCTTTCGGAGGATCCTGTCTGCATCCCTGTATCCCAGGATGACTCCTGCCTTCTGCAGATAGGAATGGAGACATGAAGATACTGGTCCGTCTCCGTGCAGCCCCCTCATCCCCCCCACCTGCTGATCCCGTGTTTCCTACTCAGGCCAGCTCCTATCCTGTTTTCTTATCTGCCCAGCGAGACACCTGGACTCCCCCTCCACTTCTCTCCCCGGTTGTGTTCCCTCCAGCCTTACTCCCGACTCAGATCCTGCAGGTTCCTTGGAGGATATAAAGATCGTGCTCCAGGCCCCTGGGGATGGGGAAGGGGGTGAGTTTCTGGTCCTTGAAGGACCTGCTGCCTCTGACCTTCCGGAAGCCCAGAGTTGGAGGCTCTGGTGGAGGGATCCCCGAAATGTCCGGGAGGTGGTTGATGCCCAGTGCCCTGAGGATGAAACACCGGATGCCTTCCCTGTCTCCTCAGAATTTGCCCAGTCTGATTAGTTGTGATGTTTGTTGCAGCCAAAACTGGGATCTGAATTGTTTCTACCTCCTCTGAACTTACGTGTGTGTATGGGGGGGGTGTGCACTTAGACTAGCAGCTCCCTGATGGCAGAAACTCTGTCTCTCACTCTCCCTCTCGGTAGGTGCCCGTGAGCGCATGCAGCAGCGCCCACCACTGTCATACAGTGGGGCATATCAGGTTTTCTTACGGAATTTCCCTGCTCCCATGGGAAGTGGATCATTTGTACATCAGGATCACACTTGACTGATTGTTGGCTGGCCTCGAGGAAAGAGGCTGACTTATTTGAGGTTGATGGTTTTCCTTTTTCTTCCTAGTACCAGGCTGCTGTCTAGGCAGTCTGGCATCTTGAGCACAGAAGGCTCTTTGCTACAGAGCTGACCAATTTGAGCTTAGTCTGTCGCTCTGGTAATTGTTGCAGACCCCCAGAGGGTCTGGTTGATTTTTCTGGAAGAGCTCACTGTTTAGAAACTAAGGGCCCCATCTCCTTTCCTAAACCCCTGGTTTAAACTCTGGCAGGCTACTTAGACCTCTGTCCCTTAAATTCTGTATCTGTATGGGGTTTCCCTTATGAAATCTTCCGCTGTCAGGAAGGAGTCCAGGGCCAGGAGTCCAGGGTTCTAGCCTCAGCTCTTCCTCTAACTTGCTGTGTGTGTCCTGAACACACCTCATCTCCTTCTCTGAGTCTTAACTTTCTCCATCTATAAAATGTGATTATTGGTCCAGCTCCAACATGCTGTGATACTCTCCATGAATTTGTGAGGAACACAGCGGTCATTTCTTGTACCATCCCTAGCTGTGGAGGCTCCATACTGAACACAGCCGCAGGTCAAAGGGGAGTGTCCTCCCCAAGTGCAAACTCTCCTTTGGAATAGCTGTGGCCAGTTCTAAAATAGCTCTTGACATTCTGCCTCTGCCTGGAGAAAGCCCTTGTATTTCATTTGCTATAGATGCCAGAGACGTTCTGATTTTCATTTTCTATAGACCCAGATGTGTAGAGAGAAGGTCAAGGTTAACTGCCAGTTTGGCCTAAGCTTTCAAAGTAAATTACTCCCTTGTGCAAGAGGGTATTGATGGAGGAAGGCAGCCTTTTGGGCAGAGAGAGAGGAGCAACAGCTGGGTGCTGCTGGGAGTCCCTAGCTGAAATGGACAGATGGGCTCATCTGGGAAGGTCTAGTTCTTGTTCATTTCTTCTTCTCTGGAATAGCACGGAGAGGAGGAGGGAGAAGTGGTGAAGCGGTTTGGTGCAGGGGGTGAGGGGCGTGCCAACTGATTATCCTTGCTTTAAAGAAAATCTCTTTGCTTCCTGGGAGCAGCAGAATGGAGCTGTTTCCCCGATGATAAGCTCCTCTAGGTGCGACAGGATTCAGCATTCATCTGCTGCCTTTCAGGAACACCCTGCCAAATCTCCACACAGCCCCTTTTTGTTTCGCCCTCTCGCAGATGCAGAGCACTGGGCTTGGCCCCCAGTCCCTCGCTTGATTGTCAGCTGGCCCTGGGGAGAGAGGCTGCCTTCCCGGAGTGGTGGTGTTCCACCCCTGTCCCGGAGCACTGGGACGTGCATGGAGCACGCCAGGCCGCTATGGGAAAGCTGGCGTCTCGCGCACACAGAGCTTTTTCGACAGGGCTTACCAGTTCCTAGCTTAGCCTGTCACTCTTGTAATTGTCGAGAGTCATCCCAGAGCATCCCGTGGATCTTTCTGGTAGAAATAACTGCAGAGGCTCTGGAGGGAAGTCTGACAGGACTTTATCCAAATGAAAAATATGTTCCTTCCGGGTCTGAGAGAAGTTTCTTTGAGGGTCACATACCTGCTGTTTGAGCCATCCTCTAACTCCTTGATTTCTCCACTGGATTGAAGAATACAGAGTTTCAAATTAAGAGCATTTGTCACCGGCTGGAATGAAAGTCTCCATAACTGTCATGCCAGCTTATCCCGGGTGTACCTCTGGAGCTGGGCAGGGCAGCTGATTTATAGGGGGACTCATCACGCTTCTTGGATTTCAGCACTCATCTGGTCAGAAGTTGGCTTCTTGGAAATCTGCAAAACCAAGCAAGAAAAGCCAGTCTGGAAGCCATCTTCCTTTCATTTCAAGTCCCCATCTGCTTAACATCTTGGTTCAATTCTATAGCCTATTTCATTGTCCAGGCGTAGCGATGGGTTATTAGGAACTCATTTTAGGAAAACTCCATGCAGCCCCTCCTTGTGAGAAATGACTTCATTGGATGATGGCATATGTGGAAGAGAAATTGATGGGATAATGGAATACCATGACTTTAATTTTCAAACGCCAGGAATTTTTCTCATTACTATAGAGCTGAACTTTAGACTTAGAACATTCAGAAAGCCATACTTTTTTTCCCCTTTGTTCAGTATTCTTGGTGGCAGAGAAAGTTAAGTATCATAGAAATGTAGCCTTGGAATGATTTCTTTAAGCTTCCACAGAGGGGCTGATATCCTTCAATTGCTAATCAGTTCTCTGTCTACATGCCCGGGTGAAATCTGATGCCTTACAGAAGAGTTGTTGATTTACCAGAGCAAATCTGGCTCTCTATATTTTTATTTTCATTTTAGGCCACACTCTCCCAGGGATCCCAGGCGAGGAAGGCCTGGGAGCAAAGACCTGGCTTCTAGTCCTTTCTCCTGCCCTAACTCATGGTGTGAGCTCAGGAAAGTAGTTTAGCCTCTCTGAGCCTTGAATTCCTCATCTGTGAAGTGAGACTTAGATTTAGAAGGCATGCATATAATAATGGTGCTTCCCCTCCTGGGACCAGGGCAGACATTGCTAATCAATCCTTCTCCCTAATGCCAGACCTGGCCTCAGACTGTTTCTCAACACTACTACTCAAGTGGAGTTAATGACGTATTGAAACTCATTTGCAATGTAGAGAATAGATATGTTGTTAGGGCTTTCTCAAGGCTAGCATCCTGGGGTTCCGTGAGTTTACTTGGAAGCAAGCGTTGAGAGGGTTTGGGTAGTGGGAGTGTGTTTAAACAGGCCTCTGTATCTAACTTGTAATGAGGCCCCAATTTAAGGATATGTTCATATTCGAATGCCTTTTCTCAGACTGTAGTCTGAAGATGTTCGGCCTTTAATCTGTTGGCTCCAGTGACATGATAACAGATAATGGAATCGGAATGAAAAAGCAAAGGCCTGTTCAAAAGATAACCATCTAGCTTGCTAATTGTACCTTGTCCACAGTCAGCTCTTGCAGAGTTGGCATCGGGATCTCCTCACTGTATAAAAAGCACCTGCAAACCGACTTGGCAGCTAGAGGTATGTCCCATGGCAGCTAAACGCCTGGTTGGAGTTTGCAGTGGGTTCTGTGTTTGCACATGTTTTACCCTCTGCATCCCATGTACGTGGCAGAGCCTCAAATGAGAGTCTTATGAACCTCTGTCTGCATGCCTGGTGGAGTGGGAAGAAGAGGTAATCTATGCTTGTCTGAGTTCCTGTGGCCACGAAGTACGTCGTGGCCTCCTCTCCCAGAAACTTCTCAAGGTAGGAACCACATCTACTTCAGCACGTAAGCACAAAGTTTGGCTCTTGGAAGACAGGACATGCTTACTGAATGATTGGAATGTGTCAGAGCAGTCAAGGGACACCATACGTCCTCTGGTCTACCCACCCTCATTTTGTAGATATGGAAACTGAGGCCCAGAAGAGGAGAAATCAGTTAAACAAGTTCTCACAGGGAGGAATGCAGACCACAATCCCATTCTTCTCCAAGCTCTTGCCCCAGCTTGCTGTGAAGATGTCTTCCCTCCACTCCACATGCTAATATTTGATCCTTTTCTATCGTGATTTCCCTCATGAACCAAGATAATTACCCCAAGTTTTAGAGGCTGGGGCTTAATGAGACCAGTTATCTGCTGGAACCTACTGGCTTTCTTGTAGGTACGTTTTTGTAAATTTTCTTCCCAATGACTTATAGTTTTAAGACAACACAAATGGGTTAAACTCGAAGGTAGCAAAGAGATACAGCAGGGAATAGAGAATTAAAGGCTGCATAGCACGTGGCACCTTGTTGCTGTCCGTGACAGACAGAGCCAATCTGAATCTAAGAGCCACCGCAGATTCTCTTACCAGTAACAGAATGAATTAAGCCATATGAGCCAGAATGAGGAAGGGAATAGATCGACTCCTGTGACTGCAATTGGCTTCAGGTATGGAGTGATCTAGACGTCTGTGGTATTGTCAGGGCTGGGGTTCCTTTCCTCTGGGTTCTAACTTTCTCTGTGTGTTGACTTTGTCCTAGACTGAGCCCCCGTGGTAGCAGACATGGTTGCAGACCTCATACCCACACCTAGATCCTGGAGGAGTGACTGTCCCCTCTGGTAGCATTTGTAGAAGAGAGAGGAAACGTCTTTCCTACAAGGTCTAGCAAGATCTCCTTAGGTCTCACTGGTCCCATTGGGATCTCACATGCCCCCTGAACCAGTGACAGTTGCCAAGAGGCTGAGCTATGCTGACTCACTTAATCTACTCTGGAGGGGTGGGATCAGGCCACCCATGTCTAAGAAGAGTCATTCTGGAGAGGAGAATCTGGGTGCTCTTATGGGGAGGAAGAGAAAGACATCTCAAGAAGCCAACAAACAGATGTCCACTCAGGGTCCTGCTGACACAACGCCCAGGCAGCAGTCACTCCCTGGGGCTCAGACTTGGTCTTCGAGAGGAAACCTCACTGCCCCCCAGGACTCGTGGTCAGGCCCCGAAGCTGCGGTCTAGAGGTCTGTGTTCCCATCTCGGCTCTCCCAGCCCTGGCTGAGAGGATTAACTGTGGAGGCCTCAGGTTCATGCTGGGGAAGCTCGGGCGCTGAGGCTGCCAGCACAGGGTGGAGGCTGGAGACAGGGGCTGTGGCAAGCTGTCTTTATTTAACCTTCTGCAGCCTTCCCTTTCCCTGGCAGGCGTCCTGAGAGCTGCCCCCCGCCTCCGCCCACAGAAAGTCAATTCATTGAACATTTCCCTTGAGCTGTAAAAGAACTTCTCCCTCTTCGGCTTCCACACTCTCCGCCTGGCCCTCTAGCTGGAGGAGGCGGAGTGTTCATACTTTGGAAGCTGGAGGAAGCTAAACAGTTCCGCTTGCCGTGGTGGTGGGTGTGTGTTTACGTGTGTGTGGCTTTCTCTCCGTGTGTCTCTCCTCTCCCTCTTATCTGTGGATGGCTCCTGTTTGCTGCCCTCTGCTGAGTGCAGATGGGAGAGGAAAGAGAAGAACCAGGCCTTTTTCCCCCTTCCCTTTGGCTTTAGAGAATTCTGAGCTTCAAAGGCTGGATCTTCTTCAGCTTCCTCGGGTGATGGAAGCCACAGCATAAAATGACACTGACAAGGAGGACGATGATGATATGGATGGATGATAATGAAAGGGTGATGTTGATAGTAACGAAAGCAGTTGCCATTGATTTAGCACTGACTCTGCTAGGCTCCTTGCCTGTACCTCCTGTTAAAGTATAAACAGGTAGGTGTTTCCTCTCCGTCCTGTAGAAGCTTGAAGAGGGGCGAGTGCTTGCCCAAGGATGCGCGGCCTGTGTGGTTGGAGCTGGCATTTGACCTGTGAGTCTCTGGCCAAGTGTGGAATCCTCAGCCACTCGCCGCCTCCATATCTAAGCATCCAGGCCTCTCCAGCTCCTCCTGCAAGACTGCAGTGGGAGTCCAGACATATAAGCAGAGAAATGAGACTATGGCCCTGAGACTGAACCTCTCCAGTAGCTGAGCAGGAGCTCATGAGGTCACTTAGTGGTAGTGTGGCTTTTTTTTTTTCTTTTTTGAGACAGGGTCTCGCTCTGTCACCCAGGCTGGAGTACAGTGATGCAGTCATTGCTTACTGCAGCCTCAAACCCCTGGGTTCAGGAGATCCTCTCACCTCAACCTCCCGTGTAGCTGGGGCTACAGGCACCACCAAGCCCAGCTAATTTCAAAACATTTTGTAGCGGCAGAGTCATGCTGTGTTGCTAAGGCTGGTCTCACATGCCTGGCCTCAAGCACTCCTCCAGTGATCCTCCCTTTGGGCCTCCCTCTCGAAGTGCTGGGATGGCAAGCATGGTCCACTGAGCCCAGACACACGGTGAGACCTTGAAGGGGAGCCTCCACCCATCTCCACATTCCCAGTTGGCAAAGCGGTTCTCCGTTCCTTCTGGTGGAGCCATGGTGGGGCAGGGTTTCAGATTCTAGCTTTGGCACTACACTGCCTAACTCTAGACCATAGGCTTGGGCAAGTGTGTTGACCTCTGTGCCTGGAATTCTCAGTCTGCAAAATGGGAATATCGTGAACTCTGTTGGAAGTTCTCTTGAGAATGAAATGTGTCGCTGAAGGCACCGGCCTGGCACAGAGCAGGTTCTGGGTACATGTGGACATGCCGCTGCCGTCAGGAAGGGCCCGGTGGACAGTGGGCACTCGATGCTTCTCGGCTTCCCTGTGGCTGAGGTAGGATGGGCTATGCATATGGTTGCTGTTGGGAGGGTGAGCAGTCCGACACAGGGTTCCAAGGATGTGGATGGAGCCAGGTGGGTGCAGTTTCTGTGACACTGGGGGTGGGGAGGAGGATGTGCATGCAGAGGGTCGCTCTTTGTACCTCACTTCCTGGCTCTTTGGAGCCTGAAGCAATTGTTGGGGGTGCCTTCCCACTTCCCTACCTGGAGGGAGCCCAGATCCTCTGCCTCCTTCTAGCTCCGGGTCTGCTGCCTCCAGGAAGTATTCCTTGGTCACTCCCGCCCCCCTCCCCCCCAGTGTACCGATTTGAGCTCCCCTGAGGCTCGATTTTCTCATCTGCCTCCTGAGATCAGAGGCCCTTCCAGGAAGGTCCCTAACATCCTTCCTGCCAGCTACCTTGCACCTAAACCTTACCATTCCCTGCCTGGGCCACCTGGGGTGGCACTCTCTCCTCTAGGGGCCCAGAACCCTCTGTATCAATCCATCATGCATTGTAGCAGTCATTTTTCTTCTGTCCACACTGTCTGCTTCCTAAAGGCAGGAACTAATCTCTCTCTTGCCCAGAATATTTGCTGAGTGGCTGAGGAAGGGAGGGAGTGAACAGCTTGTTTGGTGTGCAGTACCTGCTGGCTGTTGAGGACTTCACAGTGCTTCAGAGTCCCTGAGAGCTTGTTCAGGATGGTGACACCAGGACCCATGGCCAAGGAGCATGATGGGGCGGGTCGGGGGGGCGCAAGGATCATGTGCGAAATCCTGTTGGGGGTCCCACAGGGAGCCCTCTGCTCTTCTCAAGGACAGACCTCTCTTTCCCCAGGGGCCCACTCCACTCTCCCCGGGAGTGCTCTGGGACCTCTTCTGAGCGTGTATTCCTGGACTGTGTGTTTATCTGCAACTCCCAGAGCTGTCAGTCAGCACCCACAGGGGAGCCCTGTGGTGCCGTTAGTAGGCGTGTGTCATATGCAGGGGACGGCTCGGGCCGATCTGGGGCGAGTGTACTTTGGAATCCCTCTGCCACGGACTTGGAGGTCTAGGGGGCCCTAGGGTTTTGGTTTCCTCCAGTACCCATAGCCTGCTCCCTGCAGGATGGGTGCTGTGCCTCCTACCCTGGGATGAGGGTGAGGTGCCCATAAGCAGGTGAGGGGCTGAACTCGGGGTCTCCTGAAAAGGGGTAGCATTGTGAAGAACCTAGGAACCTCTCCCTTGTACTGGAGAGAGCAGAGAAAAGAGCATGGGATGAGGAACCAACCAGACCAAACTCAGGCTCAGCCCTGCCACTCGCTAGCTCTGTGCCCGACCTCTGGGGCCTCGGGCTCCTTTTCCTAAAACAAGCACAGTCAGATGAGAAGATTGAGGAACAGAGAGGTCAGGTAACACATTCAGGTCCACACAGCTAGGAAGTGATGGGAACAGGGTTCCAGCCCGGCTGAGATGCTTCCTTCCACTGCCTCTGCTGGCCACTGATGATATGATCTTGGGCGGGTCCCGGGGGCGCCCTCTCCCAGGGACCTGAGGCTGCAGGGGGAGGTTATCACCGAGGTTCCCATGGGCCTGGTTCTTGGACTTCTTGTTGGCTGCCTTTAGCTGAATGCCCAGGTGGCTGTGCCGGGGCAAGATTACAGAAGGTCCTGCATATGCCTGGATGCCACACTCAGGCAGCCTCCCAGGAGCCCTGTCTGTGTGTGTGTGTGTGTGTGTGTGTGCATGCATGCTCGCACGCCTGCATCTCCCCATGAGTTACAGATGTCAGCCTCCTGCGAGGGGTGGGCTGCTAAGCAGAGAGGACCGCGGGGCTCCCAGAGGAAGGGGGCTTCTTAAAGGAACAGGTTGGGAACATCCGACCAGGATGTCGTGTGAAAGTGATTTCCTGCTGCTTAAGGCACATTGTATCTTCTCCACTGAAGACTGTGATTTTTTTTGCGTTTTTCCTCCCGAGTATTGATCTGAGTCTGCTGCTGACAGTTAAAATATGTATGTGTGTGCGTGTCTATTTGTGAAACAACCAGTTTCTAAATACGGCACCTAACTTTAGTGAAAAGTTAGCGATTCTGTTCTTAGAATATTATAGGTTGGATTTCTGTTATTTTACTGATAATATCCCTTCGTGGCTATTTCTTTTGGAGAACTGCTTTTATTAATTTATTTAACCTTTCAATTATTTTTTGGAAAAGCCTTACATGTGTACCTTTATGGAGGGCCTGTGGTCCAGGGATCTATCCTGTGTGCGGCCCATGGATGTGTGGGTGTCGTTATTTTTAAACATTGGTAAACTGCCAGTACCTAAACGTTAGAATATTTCACATTTTAAAAAAATTCTCATTTCTGTTTTTTGGGGGAAGAATCAGAAAGTCTGACAGCTGACTATGGGTTCCAGGATCATAAAAATGTGCTGCTCCCTTAGATAGACCCCAGCTCTGCAGTTGGCCAAGCCCCTGCCACGCTTTGTGGTCTCAAACCTGAATACTTCACCCCCTCACATAACTGGCATGGCCTGAGAAGTCATGAGTTTGGGAACCCTGCTTTGTAATCTACAAGCCTTCATAGCCTTTTTCCACTGTGTTCTCTATATCTGATGGTGGAGGCGAGGCAGGGCAGGGCTCATGGTCCCTGCTTTAGAGACGAGAAAACTGAGGTTCAAGGACCGTAAGTGATGTGATTAATCACAGAGCCATATGTTGAGGCTAGTCCTCTGTCTCTAAGGCTAATGCACTCTGCAGAAAAAAGGATGATTTGTAAACCTTGGGCTCTTGAGTAGACTCACTATGTTTACATTCAGATGATTCCTGCTCTATCTCGGCCCAGGAAACCGTTTACCTTACCTCTCTGTCTCTAGGTATCTGAATGTGAGGCCCACCCTGTCTAATAAAGTTTGTTCTAGCCATGTTAGGAGCTGCTGTAGGTTTGTTAGAACAATGTGGGTGTGGAGCTCCTTTGTTTTCTGCCCTGTGCTTCCTGGTATGTGGGGCAGTTCCAGAGTGTGCATTCCTAGTATCAGAGGAGCGCTCGGATCCCACAAAATGAGAGTGAAGGCAGCTTCCCCAGCAGAAACTGCACAGGCTGTGTTCCCTTCTCTGAGAGGACCTCAGAGGCCTCCAGGGAGCTTCTGGAAAAGCGGGAGCCTGGGTGAGAGCAGTCGAGGCTCTCAGGGCTAACGGTTAGGCGGGGTTCAGCAGAACGCAACTGCCCGTGCCTCTGAGGACAGGGCTCTGCCCGCCATTCCAGACTCTTCCCTTGGCAGTTCCAGGCGGCTCCTGGTGGAGCTGTGAGGTGTGGAATGTGGGGCTCAATCAGTGTGGAGGCCAGGCTTGGACTGAGGGTTGTCTGGGCCCTGACCCCACTGCAGTAATGGAGGCGATCACTAATAAATTGAGCACCTACTGCATGCCATGCACGTGCTGTAAGCCCGGGAGGCATGTGCCCTTACTGTTGTCATTTCACAGATGGGAAAAACTGAGGCTCAGGAAGCGGAGGTCACTGCCCAGGCCTGCGCAGGAAACAAGTGGTGGGGCTCACGCTGACTCTCAGACCTGTGCTGTTAGCCACCGTGTTTTATTGGCTCCTGTGGGCAAGTCACGAGCCACTCTTGGCCTCCATTTCCTTGCCTGTAAAGTGGGAATAACGCCCTCCTGGCACGTGAGCAGAGTACAGACAAGAGTGCTAGGTTGATTTTCCCACCAATAACTCGTCCCTTTACCTTTCCCTTGGGGCAGTTGTCAGACCATGCAGTTTGGTGTGAGTCTTTTCTACTGGGGAGGAATCTCCTGAGAGAATCAGCCCTGTAGCCTGGGGTGCCCTCCCCAGCCCCCTCCCCCAGCCTGGACCCCGCTCGCCTGCTACCCGTCACCCTCCTCTGGCAGCGGGAAAGGCAGCTGAGGGCTCCCGCTGCCCAGACCCTGCCAGGAACAATGGGACATGTTAAGGAGGCTGCCAAGTGCCAGGCAGAGTTATTAAAGGGACTTTGATTAGTTTTAGCCCTAATCAGGCTTTTGCTCTTTTTTTTTCTCTATAGCAATTGAGGGGAAAGGGGAATCCGTGCGGATTCCTTCCCTCTGTGACGTGGGTGGGCTTTCTTTGACTTGGGTGTGAGGATGCCTCTACAGCTCACTCCTGTTCTCAGCCCTCTCCTCTCTCTGCCTGGGCATTTTCTCTGTCTCTGCCTCCCATTCCCAGTCATTTCTAAACCGTGTGTGTCCCTCCACAAGTACGATGAGAGATGACATTAAAGAAGCCATAGCCTGCCGCTGTGGAGCCCATAATTTCAAGGGGCATTGGCCAGGGACAATTTCAAGGGACCTTGTCCAGTCTCATTCAACGGTGTCCCTGCCAAAGGCTAGCATCTTCAGGTGGAACATAGTGATGGGGAACTCTCTCCCTTTAGCTCAGCAGAGTCCTAGGTAATCTGCTGTGGCTAAGAGTGACTTTGGGATTTTTTGAGTGCCCTCAACCCATCTTTTTAAGTTCCTGTCAATTTTTTTCTTTCTCAGAAAGCCCTTCCTGATCTTTCCAGTTAGAATTAGTCTCTTGGGAATGAATGCCTATAGAACTTAATTTGCACAACTTCCGTGACATAGCTGTCACAGTGCTGTGCTTTGCTGTGTCCCCAGGCTGAGGGAAGTGATGTTGAAGGAGGCTGGCCAGCAGGACAGCCCCTTGGGTGAGGCTCCAGCTGGAAGGAGGAGACCCCAGAGCTCTGTGTGAGCCTAGGCTTCTTCCTGTCCCTACAAGTTCCTCCTGTCCCTACAAACTTGGCCAGTGTATTTTGTGTGACCTTTTAGACCAGAGAATATTTCAGGCTTTGTGGGCCATCTGGTCCCTGCCGCAGTGACTCCATCCGTTGTAGTGTGAACGAAGCCACAGACGCTACAGACACTACAGAAACTGAGTGTGCTGTGTTCTGATAAAACTTTATTTGTAAAAGCAGGCGGCAGGCTGGATGTGGCAGGCTGTGGTTTGCCTTTTCTTGTCTAGCCTTTTCCTGGTAGAGGTGCCCTGGGTTATGAGACAGGAGCCCGACTTCTCACCTTGAGTTGCTGTGCCATGTGGGGTGGGTCCCTGACCTGGCAGTGCCTCAGTTTCCTCATGTGGAAGTTGTGTTAATCAGGGGATGAGTGTCAGGGTCCTGCCAGCATTTGACACTCAGCGAGGCGCTTTATTCTCCACTGCCTCTGACCATCTGCCATGTCTGACTCTGCCTGTGACATGGATTCCAAATCCCCTCATTTCCTTCCGCCTCCCCTAGCCCATCATGGCACTTTTGGCTTCCCACCATAGCCTCCTGGCTCTCTTCCCTGACTCCACCTGCAGCCATAGTCCATTCTTCACTCAGCCCGAGTGTACTGTGACGAGTCTACGTCAGAGGTGTCCGATCCCCTCCCAGAACTCTCCAGTGGCTTCCAACGGCTGCACTGCAAGTGTGGCGTGCAACCTGGCCTTGGCCGGCCACTGCCTACCTCTTCAGATCCATCCACTGCCCGCCAGCCACGTCGGCCTGCCTGGAATGCTCTTCCCGAAGATTGTGACCTGACTGGTTCCTCCTCATCTTTCGGTCTCAGCCCCAGTGTCGCCTCAGTGAGGCCCTTCTTGAACCTGCCATTGGAAGTACTATTTCCCGTGTCCAACCGTCAGTTAGCCACATCGCAACATAGTCCTGTCTGGAATGACCTCACTTATTTATCTTCTTGTTTGTTTCTCTGCTCTGGTAGATACTAAGCTCCATGAGGGTAGGGACCTCATGTGTCGTATTACTACTGTATCCGTAGTGCTGGCATGTGGCAGGTTCTTGATGAGTGTCTGTTGAATGAGTGAATGAATGTGTCCCCAAGTACCCTTCCAGGTACCACCCCAGCTGCTCCATGTTGCTTCTTGCCATTCCCCTATGTTTCATTAGGATACTATTCTCTGCTTGGGCGTTAGGAGAAATTGCAAACTTTACCCTGAGGGGACTGTGTTCTCATAATGTGGGAAGAAACAGACTTCCTTCTCCCCGCTGAGATCAGAAGGCCTCCAAAGTGTTCGCTCCCTAGGGCAACAGCCAAAGGACACTCTATCTCTCAGATCTTCTCATCAGAAGCCGTCCCTGCCCAAGCCCACAGGGCTTTGGTGGTGGTATCTCTGGGTAAGGATTCATTGAGTTCTCTCCCTCGAGACAGACTTTAGACTGGGAACTCAGTGGCTTCTCTGGGATATCTTTCTCCTTGTTCTTGGGAGTGTGGCTCCCTGCCTGCTGCTCTTGGGGGAAGGTGTTTGCTGGAGGTGAGATTTTCTACCCCTTCAGTCTGGGGGGGACTCTTAAGGAGAAGGGCCACCGGCTGATGCCCTTCATCTTTCCTGAGGACCACAGATCCCGTTGAGTGGGTAAATGGATGCTGGTGGGTTGAATTGTATCTCTTAAGAAGACATGTTAAAGTCCCAACCCCCGGTTCCTCAGAATGTGACCTTGTTTGGAAATAGGGTTATTATAGATGTAACTAGTTATGATGAGGTCATGCTGGCATAGGGTGGGCCCTTAGTCCTGACTGGCTGGTATCCCTAGAAGAAGAGGAGAGACACAAAGGTACAGAGAGGGAAGGTGGCTGGCTGTATGAAGACGGAGGCAGAGGTTGGAGAGAGGCTGCTGCGAGCCAGAGAGCACCTGGGGCTGCCGGAAGCTGGGGTGGGGGTGGGGGTAGTCCTGCCAAGATCTTGATTTCTAATGTCAAGACTGCAGAACTGTGAGGCCACACATTTCTGTTGCTTTAAGCCACCCGACTTATGGCACTTGGTTATGGTCGCCCCAGGAAACTAACACATGGGCCATTTTCCATCTCCTCATCAGACTGTTTTATGTGTGTGTGTGAGTGTGCTTATGTGTTGTGTTTGCAGGGAGGTGGATAAAACACCTTTGCAAAGGCAGAGATAATTGTCTTAATCTCTCCCAGCTACTTCATTCCTTTTTAATTCATGGAAATACTCCTCTTTTCCTGTGGAGAACTGGCATATTACACTGCACGTATGAGTTCTTAGCTAAAGCCACTCTCCTTAAGAGATCAACCTCTTTTTTTTTTTAAACTCAGCCATTAGCTTTGAATATCCATAAAGAAACACCTGGTACTTACTGCCTTTTACTTAACTGTGTCTTCTTTCTTTTTGTTCTGAGCTCAACTATTTATTTTGGTTCTGGGTCCCAACTAAATTGATTTGGGGGATGACTGTGTGATAGGTCCAAAAAAACAGCTGCTGCCTTGAGAGAGATCTTAGTCTAGAGAGGACTAGGACGGTTTACAGGGATGTCATGTGCATGGCAGAACACGATTAGTACCACAGGAGGGGATTAACCCAGGGTGTGGGGCGGGGAGGAAGAGAGCCTGATTCAGGTCAGGAAGGGCTCCTGACAGGTGCTGATTCTCAAGCTGGTCCTGAAGAAGGTTAAGACTGTCGTGCATGGGAGGATTGGGGCCTCCCAGGTGGCAGAAAGTGGGGATCTGTTCCAGGAATAGTGAGTTAGCCAGTCACTGCTAGAGTCGCTGGAGAGGTGGGTGACGGCTAGGTCACAGGGGCCCTGGTTGCTAGGCTGGCCTTCAGGAGGCGGGGAGACATGGAGTTTCTGAGCCGAGGATGACTTGATCAGAGGTAGGCCTCAGAAAGGTAAACTGACAGTGCAGGAGCCACAGGAGGCAGGGAGACCCATTTGGAGGCTCCCAGGAAGGGAGAGAATGAATCCATTCATTTATCCACTGTGCCTTGATGTGGTCCAGACACTGCACGAGGCTGTGAGGCCACCAAGGCATGGCACGTGTAGCCTCTGAACTGAAGACACTCCTGACTGCCATTGCAGGACAGTGTTCAGCACTTTGCCTGTAATATCATTCTTAAGCCTCACAGCCACTCCATAACATACTATAATTATTCGCATCTTATATATGACAGCACCGAGCATTAGGGAGAGGAAATGTGTCACCAAAGGTCACCAACTGGTCACAGTGGAGCTGAGATTCCCTTGCAGAGCCCTGAGCCTCAGCCACGATGCTGGGCTCTGCACACCAGACAGGTCGAGTCAGAGCTGTAGGTACAGGGTCCGTGTGAGCACTCAGGAGGGCCAATATGCCCAGGGGGCAGGGTGGGTGGGGCAGGAGATGTCTGCCAAGGGGACCCAGGCAGGTCCGGCTGGGGACAGGGCAGGGTGTGGAGGGATTCCAGGCAGAGGGGACGGCACGGTCAGAACTTCAGAGTGGAGAAAACATCATGGTCTCCCAAGTTGGGTGTTGCTGGCCCCTAGAAGTAAAGCCAGGAGTGGGGCTGGGAGAGGCTGGGACAGAGGGGGGCCAGGTCCATGAGCTGGACCCAAGACTCCAGTTCCCAGGAGCGCAGAGGGTGTTGGGCAGAGAAGTCGGGTGAGTGGGTCCTGGAGTTTAAAAGGTGAGAGACACTCAGGAGGTCACTGAATCAACTGCTGTCAGGTGTTTGCCCTTAGGCCAGGTGAGGCAGAGAGGCTCCCAGGACAGGTCTCCAGGGGCCAGGACGCTCACTGCGCGGGCCATGGTCTGAGGCTTGTCCTGCTGTGTCAGGGGCCATTGAGGTCTGTAGTTCTCTACTCAGTGTGTCATTCATATAGCTGTTTTTGACTGAATACTGCATGTGCTCCAAGCGGGCTCTCTGCTTAAACCCTTGACATTCCAAGAGGAAAGGACATGGTCTCTGCCCTTAAGGACCAGCTGGGCTGCTAGACAGATAATTCTGGAGCAGTGGGCTGTGTGCAGTGGGTGGAGGGGCACAGGACTGAGGGCCTGGGGAAGGGTGATCCCAGCCTTCACACTGGTGTTCCGGCTATCACCCCCAGGCCTATATGGCCATAGTACCTGGGTTTGAATCCCAGCTTTCCCTTTCTTTTTTTAAATGAAGGAACGTTCCCAAAGTTCCAAGCTTAGAAAGGGAGAACTGAGCCAGGTTCGGTGGCTCAGCCTGTAATCCCGCGCTTTGGGAGGCTGAGGTGAGTGGATTGCCTGAGCCCGCAGGTTTGAGACCCAC
>CAUYQG010293354.1:0-36453 GCA_963574415.1 Tarsius wallacei | reverse complement strand
TTTTATCCATTTTGCCATTCTATGTCTTTCAGTGGTGCATTTAGTCTATTCACATTCAGGCTAATTATTGAAATGTGAGAGTTGATCCCTATCATAAGGTTCTTATAGAGTTGTTGTTGTTCCTCTTTGTTTGTTGTCTTTCTTTTGTTTGGGGTTTGGTTTGTGTGTGTTTTACTCTTTTTCCTGTACTCTTGTGAAGAACATTGTTCTTTTTTCCTTTTCTTCTGTGTTTGGTACTTTCTTAAGTGTTTCTTGTGGAGGTGGTCTATTGGCAGCGTAAATTCTTAGAGATTGGATATCTGGGAAAGATTTTAATTCTCCCTCACTGATGAAGCTTAGCTTGGCTGGGTAGGTCATTCTTGGTTGAAATTGTTTATCTTTTAGAACTTTGAAGATAGGGCTCCAAGCTACCTATCCTGCAGGGTTTCTGTAGATAAATCTGCTGCTATTCTAATTGGTCTTCCATGGTAGGTGATCTGGCCTTTTTCTCTTGCTGCCTTTTGGATTTTTTCTTTTATACCTACTTTGTTTAGGCGAATATTATGTGTCTGGGAGTTGGTCTTCTCATTTGTTGTCTTGCAGGGGTTCTCTGAATCTCTTCTATTTGAATTTTTGCATCATTGATGAGATGAGGGAAGTTTTCTTCAATAATCTCATGAAATGTTTGCTACAAGGTGGCCTCTTTCTCTCCTTCTGTTTGAGGAAGTCCAAATACTATTAGGTTTGGTCTCTTGAAGTAATAGTTCATCTTTTGAAGGTTTTGTTTTGTCTTTTTAAGCTTTTTTCCTATGTTTTTGACAGTTTGGGTTTGTTCTATATTTTGGTCATCAAGTTCTGAGATTCTTTCTTCTGCTTGGGTAATTCTGCTTTCCATGCTTATCAGTTTGTTATTTATTTCATTCACAGTATTCTTTAATACTGTTATCTCAGTTATCAACTCCTTCCTAGTTTCTTCTTGTCTCTCCTCAATTCTTTTTAATCTCTCCATTAATGTCTTGATATCTAGGCTTGTAGTTTGAGACCAGTCATTCTGGGGGTTCTTCATTGTTTGCATTCCAAAGTCAGTTTTCACAGTGTCTGCCCTCCCAGGGGTCTGGGAGAGACCCATATTCTTCTTTTGGTTTTTCTTCATTTGTGTAGATTTTTCTCTCTCCCCTTTTCCTTCCCCTTCTTTAATTCTGTTTTTCAGGGAAGGTGGGGTTGCTTTTACTTCTTTTGTTCAATCTCCTGTTCTTTCTTATGAGGGTCCTCTGGCTTTGTTCACTTTTGAGACTGGACTGTGGGTTGGGGGCTGTGCTTTTTTGCAACTTTGAGGTTTAATTGAGGTGGAAGCTGTGATTCAGAATCTATCTGCAGATCTCAGTATCCACCAACAGGTTATGGGCTCACTGGAACCCATTTCCCACTGCCTTACAATCTGTCCATGCAGCGGGGTTTAGGTTTGCTCCCTGGAACAAAAGGAGGTACAAAAAAGGAAAATAATGGAAGAAGGCAGGGTCAAGAAGAAGTTAGAGATAGAAGAGTGAGAGGGAAAACAGACATACATACCAACTAGTGAATGAAAGAGACACAAGGCCAGAAAAGAGTGAAAAACAGACACACAAACAAAATCCCTAAAGCATATCAGTAATCACACAATGGCAGTCCAATAAAATCATGCCTTTTGATGCATTTTTTCCCCAACACAAACAGGTAGTCTAAATCAAAAAGCAAACAAAAGTGAGCAAAACAAGCAGTCAAAACAATAAAATCAAAAATCAAATTAAGAAACCAGACTAGCTCTGGAATACTTCCTGAATGTCTTAAGTCTCTTTGGATCTGATCTCTAGCCTCTCCCCTTTGCTCTCATTGCAGGCAGACAGATTTACTCCAAGCTTGGGTTGGTTCCCTGCCTGAGCGGTCTGTGACAGGGCTGAGTTGCCTGTATCTGATTCAGTGTAGGGGAGGGCCTTTTATCTCCTGTTTAGCAATGTTACCTTAGAAACCAAGGTGGAGGCTGCTCGTAGATGGGCGGGAAAATGCAATCTCTGCCTGGAAAATGGCCAAGGTGGGAAGCTCCTATTTTGCAGATCCTTTCTCTCCACCCGTCCTTTTTCTCCACTCATCCGGGTCCTTGGGCAATCCACTATAATGGGTTGTGGTGGTGTGTCTCCAGCATCAGGCACCAGGGATAAGTGACACAGCTGGTCGCTAGATCTGGTGTGCTGCCAGTGGCCTGGGGTGGAGGAGGGAGCTGTGAATTCCCTCTTCTGGAGCTGAGAGCGGATAGTGGCGGATCAGCACCTCCTTAAGATATACTATTCCCTTATACAACCATGGGGTCCCGTGCTGGGTGCCTCAGTCAGAGCAGGGACCAGAGCTCCAAAGGGAATATGGTAAGCAGTGACAGTGGCTTTGGGCTCTGCATGGGGTACTTCAGCCAGGAATGGAGCTGGTATCTCTGAGGGATGGGCGCCTAGAGCCTCCTTGGCTGACAGCAGCTTGAAATAGGGCTGGGTGGGGGCCCAGAACCCAGGGTGGGGAGCTGGAACTCTGAGGAGTGAGCAGCGGACCCACCGGGCTGGGCACCCAGTCAGGAAGGGAGCTGGCAGGAGCTGAGTGCTGGGTGGATCAGTGTAGTCAGCAAGGGAACCCAGATCTCCACAAGGCAGTATCCAAGGGTCTCCACCTGCAGTGGCTGGTGACTTGGAGCTGGGTGAGACATTGTAGCTGGGGAGGGAACTGGGATCTCCACATGACCAGGCCCCAGGGCTGCCTATGGTGGAGAAACAGCAGCCGAGGGGCCGCAATAGCTGGCCTTGTGTGGGACCGAGGGTCTCCAGGCCTTGGACCGGTATGGCTGGCAGTGGGCAGGGGGGTGGGGGAAGGAAAGTAAGAGTCTTTTTGTAAACTCACTTTCGGAGAATTTCACAGTCCCACCTATGCCGTCGCCATCTTACCAGAACTCCCTATTTATTTCTTTTCATCCATTTTTGCTTACCATTTTTTCAGTTCCGTTATTTGGACTGGCATGTCTTCTTAGTGGATTGACCCTTTTTTCATTACTTATTGTCTTTCTCTGCCTCTGATGGTTTTCTTTGTTCTGAAGTCTACTTTGTGTTATATTGATATAGTCACATCTGCTTTCTTTCAATTAATGATTGCATGATATATATTTATTTTATTTTTATTTTATTCACATTATATATTTGAAATGATTTTCTTGTAACCAGAAAATGACTGAGTCACATTTTTTAAAGATACTCTGTCAATCTTTGTCTTTTACTTGTTATATTTTGGTCATTTACAGTAAATGCAAATATTGCTATGTTATGCCTTAATCTGTCTTTTTTTTTTTTTTTGGTTTTCTGTTTGTACTGTATTTTTCATTTCTCTAATTTCTTTTTCCTGCCTTCTTGTTGGTTACTGCACATTTTGTAGAATTACAATTTGATGTATCTATAGAGCTTCTGAATGTATTTTTCGTGATTTCTCTAGGTATTACATTACTAATGCATGTTATTGCTGTCTACTGGAGTCAGCATTTTGCCAGTTTGGGTAAAGTATAGAATTATTATTTCCCTTTATATCACTTTACTCTCCCCTGTTTATAATTGTTTCAGATATTTTTCCTACATGAATTTAGAACTACATCGGAGAGTGTTATAATTTTGGCTTCAACTATGAAATATGATTTAGAAAACTCAAGAGGAGAAGGAGACATTATGTTTACTCATATTTTTGTTTACTGTATTTTTTCTTCCAAATGTTCCAAGGTTTTATTGTTTTCTTTCTGTTCCAATAAGTTTCTTTATCCAATATTTGTTTTTTAGGATAAGTCTGCTGGTTAGAAATTTTCTTAGGTTTTTATTATTATGTGATGATTTGTTTATATATATATAATGCTGAAGAATACTTTTAGTACATCATATATTCTGGGTTACTTTTTCCGTTTTTTTAGGACCTGAAAAATATTGTGTCATTTCCTCTGATTTCTCTGGTTTCTAACTAAAAAAAAAAAAAATCCACCATCATTTGAATGGTTTTCATCCATATAGGTAAGATGTTATTTTTATTTTATTGTGTTCATAGTTTTTCTTTTTTTTAATTTTCAAAAGTTTGATTATGATGCATATTGGTATAAATTTCTTTGGTTTTATCCTGCTTGGGGTTTAGGTCTTGCTTCTTATATCAGTAGGTTTATGACTCTTGCCAAATTTGTAAAATTTTTTCTTGAATTTCCCTCCAGTACGTTTACTTTCCTGCTCTTTATCTCTTCTTCCAGTACTCAGATGATACAGATGTATCATCTTTTGTTGTAATCTCACAAGTCCCTGAGACACTGTTTACATATTTTAGTCTACTTTTCTCCACTGTTTAGATTGGATAATTGCTATTTTTCTACCTCCTGTTCACTGATTCATTTCTTTGTCTCTTCCATTCTGCTGTTAAGCCTATCCACTCCATTTTAAATTTAAATTTTTTAAATTTTTTTAGTTATAAGATTTTCATTTGGTTCTTTATATTTTCTATTTCTTTGCCCACACTTTCTATTTCTATGCTGGGCTTTCTTTTTTATTACTTGTTTCAAGACTGTAATTTTCCCTGAAAATGTTTTTATTATGGATGCTTTAAAATCTTTGTCAGATAATGCTAGCATCTCTATTATTTCAGTTTGGGCATTTATTGATTGTCTTTTTTTCTTTCGGTTTGAGACTCTCCTAATTCTAGGTATTATGGGTGATTTTCAGTTGAAATTCAGAGATTACTTTGTAAAACTCTGAATCTTATTTAAACTTACTATGTAAATAAGAGCTGTTTTTCTCTGATGCTGAGCTGGCAGGAGCAGGGAGAGCAACATCTTGTTACTAACAGGTGGAGGTTAAAATCCAGGTTTTTCACTTGGCTTCCATTGACCCTTAAGGAAGGGAGGCTCCTTATTATTGCTAGGCAGGAATAAGAGCTTGGATTTCTATGTGATCTCCATTAATACTACTGTAGGTGTGGCTTTATTACTGTTTGGTGATAGTGAAAGTGCTAAATCTCTACTAGGCCTTCTTCGATACTGTCTCAGTGGAGAGGGAAATGGTGAGTTGGAATAAAAATCCAGAAATCACACATAGTCTCTAATATCAGACACCAGTAGTTTGGCTCACTGTTGGCTAGTTGGGTTGAAAGCCTTGATCCCAACTTGATTTTATTTGATATCACTGCAATCTTGGGTATTGGGGGTGCTTTATGACAGCCTTGTGAAGGTGAAAGTCTAGGCTGCTACTTGGCATTTGCTGGTGTGTGTGAATTGGTCACAGCTTATGGTGTATTTTTCTGTAGTAGATTGGTTATTGCCTAAAATTTTTATGTGTCACTAGGCACATTTTTATGTGTCATTTGCTAGTAAAAAGAACCAAAATACTTTTCTGGGTTTTTTTGTTTTGTTTTGTGTCCTTTAGCATTTCCAGGTTACTGGCTTCTACAACTCCCAGTCTTGAATACATGAGACAAAAAGAAATCTCAGCAACTCACTACTCTGTCATTCTGCAGGTTTCAAGGTGTTTAAATAGTCTGCTTTCCTCTCCTTAGCTTTCTACATCTTCTTTTGTGTCTTATAGAAAATATCTACAGGCTGTAGTTGTACTTATTAGGATAAAAGTAGATCTCCTCAATCTTCCTAAAAGTGAAAATAATTTATCAATAATTTTAAATTATCTTTTTGAATATTTATTAACTTCAGACACTTTATGATATTCTCTGTATGTAGTCATATCTTTGAGATATTGAGATTTCAATTTCAGACTACAGCAATAAAGCAAATATCACAAAAAAGCAAATTACATTTTTTTTGGTTTATCAGTGCATGTACAAATTTTCATATTATAGTCTATGTCTAAAAATGTGCATATCTTAATTAAAAACACTTTGTTCCTAAAAATGCTAATTATCATCTGAACCTCCAGCGAATCATAATCTTTCTGTTGGTCTTGCCTCAATGTTGATGGTTGTTGACTGGTTAGGGTGGTGGCTGCTAAAGGTTGGAATAACTGTGGCAACTTTTAAAAGTAAGACAATAATGAATCAATTGACTTGTCCTTTTGCTAAAGATTTCTCTGTAGCATGCAATGCTATTTAGTAGAATTTTACTCACAATATAACTCCTTTCCAAATTGAAATCAATCCTATCAAGCCCTGTAGCTGATTTATCACAAAGTTCATGTAGTATTCTGAAGCCTATGTTGTCATTTCACCAATGTTCACAGTATCTCACCAGAAGTATATTCTATCCCAAGAACCTACTTTTTTGCTTTATCCATAAGAAGCATGTTTTTATCTGTTAGTGTTTTACTAAGAGATTGCAGTAATTCAGTCACAATTTCAGGCTCCACTTTAAATTCTCGTTTTCTTACTATTTCCACAACATCTGCAGTTACTTTCTCTACTAAAGTTGTGAACCGCTCAATGTAACCCATGAGTGTTGGAATCAACTTCTTCCAACCTCATATTAATGTTGGTATTTTGACGCCCCACAAATCACAAATATTCTTAATGGCATCTAGAATGGGAAGTTCTTTCCAAAAGGTTTTCAACTTACTTTGCCCAGGTTCATTTGTGAAATCACTCTCAATGGTGGCTAAAACCTGACAACATGTATTTCTTAAATAATAAAACTTGAAAATAAAAGTTATTCCTCGATACACGGGCTGCAGAATGCATGTGTTAGCAGGCATGAAATTAACATAATCACCTTATACATATCCATAACAGCTCTTGGGTGAGTAGGTACATTGTCAATGAGTATTACTGTTTTGAAAGAAACCTTTGTTTGAGCTGTAGATCTCAACAGTGGTCTTAAAACCGTCAGCAAACAATTTTGTACAGATATGCCACAGATTTTTAATGTGTAAATTATAAAATGTCTGCAAAGAAAAATAAAATTATTAATAGGTATGCCTAATCATTACTTTATATTTCATGAAAAATGAATGAGGTAGCATTATTATCTCAATTTCATAGTTGAGCACTGAGGTTCAGGGAGGGCAAGGGACTTAGTTAAGTAAATAACAAAGTGAGAATTCAACCTGGATCTTTTGCTTTTATTATTTTCTTTAATATGCTCACTCTCTTTTAAAGCCATTCTGTTAATTCTACTCTATTCAGAATTGTTGTTTTAGCTCTGGAGTTTTGTTTTTGTGATTTTGTGTGTGTGTGTGGGGGGGTTCTTGAAGACTGAAAGCACTTCTGAAATAAAACAATAAAATCAGTAAGCCATTAAGGAGTCCAAACATAAACAATAACTGAAGGAAACTAAGTATTGGAGATAGTAGACTGTCTTCACATATTTAACTAACTCTCATATGGATGACACATTTGAACTATAGTAAGGGTCTCAAGAGAACATGACCAGGTCTAGTGATTACATTTTACAAGGATATTGACCGCATCCTTCATTATATGGAAGAGCAGTTACAGATGAGTAAAGAGTGTCTGTTGGTAATAAAGCCCCATCTCTGAGTGCACCCAAGCAGATGAATGCCCCGTTGCTGAGAGGTATACAGAGGCTTGGCAGATATTACCAAAAAGCCCCCTCTAACTCTTACAGTCTTTAGCGCAGATTCTTCCATGAACTTGCTGTGTGATATTGGACAAATTATTTCATTTCAAACTTTACTTTTCTATGGAATGGGGATAATAATATTATGAGTCTCATAAGATGACTGGAATAAGAAAATGGATGCAAAGTGTTTGGCACACTGCTTGCCATGTAGAAAGCTTGGAATAAATATTAACAGTACTTATGAGGATGGTAATACTGTGGATTCTGAAGGTACTACAGAATCCTTGGAGGGTTTAGGCTATTGTAAGAGAGATAATTTGAGAAGCTGATTAATAGCCTTAAATAATAAAGATAGATCTAAGTAATGAAAAATGTACTATGCCTACCATATCCATGGAAATTTTATTATTCTAGAACTAACATGAACTTATCATTGATACTAGAGATGTCTTGCATTTGGGATGTATCCCCGCATAAAGCAAGTAAACAGCAAACACTATTCATTTACAGTTACTAGGTCATATGCTAATTCATGTCTTCAGGATGTGTCCATCATGTCAGTCAACCAGTCTTCATCTTCATGTTGCTGTTTAATCTTTAGATAGTCTCTTAATATTTCTTAGACTTCAATTTTCTTTTTTTACAAGATAAGATTAGAGAAGCTCATCTTTATCCTGTGACTTAGCTCTGAGATTTGGTAACTTTCTATTTTGAAATGAGCCCACATGTCTAAAAGAGTCAGAATACCTATATCACGGCAATTGACTAGTTACCTTTCTTTCCATTGTCTGTTTCAGAGTCACCAATCAGAGAAATTCACGTTATCAGGCCATTGGAAGACTGTGATCCAGCCAGAGCCCATTCCGATTTTGTTGCAGTCTTAGAAGTGATTCCATAGACCACTGCCATCCCTGCTCAGTCTCACTTTCTTAGATGAATTAGCTATTCCCAGCATTGCTTCTTGCAAAACTCCTGATCCTGTGGGGAAAACTTTTGTATTGCTTATTTCACTTTCCTTTTGAGAGGAAGAGGCTTCAAGAAGTTTAGAAATTGGAGCTGATTCCAAATAGACACTTTCATAGTTATATACATCACTTCTAATGATGAAATATTTTCCATATTACAATATGTTTGAGTATTTTCATTTGCTTAAGCACTGTAGTCATTAAAGAGGCGCCTGCCTCTTATGTAAGAGTTCTATACATAAATTCTAGTCTTCCAATGGCTATGGAACATATATAGTCATAAGAACTATTTCCAACCAACTCTATACGTTAGTGGTAAAGGATGTCTTTAGAGAAATTTTTCTTCTATTTCCTCTCACGCAGTTGATGGCACCAATGTTTACCAAAAATACAAACCAAATACCCAGAACTCATTTTAATCTTCCTTGCGCTCTCATTCCTCATGATCAATCTGTCTCCACGTCCAGTCCGTTTGACTTTCTAAGCATTTAAAAAAACAATTTCAGCATCTTTTTACTATCAACATGTTTAGGAGGCTGGGATATTATATGGGACTGGAACTCAGTTCTTCTGCCTCACTGTTCATTCTCACTATGCTCTTTAATATCATTCACATTGGTTGACAAAGATATCATTTTTAGCTATAAATCTGGGCATGGCCATTCCTTGTGTCAATCATTTTAGTGACTTCTCATACCTATAGGTTGAAGTTTAAATCTCATATGCAGCATGCAGTATTTCTCATGGTCCAGTTCATTCTTCTTTTCTAATTTTATTTCTTACCAGCAACTATTTGCACCCAAAGTTCAAAACACTGAACTCTACCATTTCATCAATATGTCATACTCTTATTCCTCTAGGCTTTTGTAATTTGATTTTCTTTGCCTATAGTTGTCTTCTCTTAAGAATCCTATATCTAGCAAACCCATACTATTTTATTATGAAGAATTTCTTTAATTATAAATTCCTTCCCTAACCATCTAGGCATTTTTTTCCTGTTTGCTCATTGCATTTGTGTAAAAGTTATATTATATTTATTATGTTATATTATATTTATTTTTTCTTACAGACTATGGACAGTAAAAGGAAATACATCATTTTCTTTTCTCTATGCACAGATCTCATACTTTATTAATGTATTAAGAAAATAAATATATATTTGCAAAATCAACTAGCTGTCTCTTATTCAGATATGAAAAAGTTTTGAGAGAAGTAACTTTGACTCTTTAGGATGGTGATAGCCCATAAATAATGTCTTTGATGGTGGCCAGGCTATAAAACTGCAAGCAGTTGGAAAGGATTCATTTGAAGGTGGATTTCATGCTACCTTTGGATTATGGTTGTTAGTAAACATTGCTTCTATGAAAGGCTTTTTTTTTAGTGTTCAAAATAAATATTTATTTGGATCAGTAGTCCTATGAAAGTCTGGATTGGAGTAGAGTAGTAACTAGGGAGTGAGATAATGCATGCATTTGTAATGTTTATCTTTTTACTCTGTTTCTGACTATAGAAGGAACATTTTGGCAGAAATATATAAGAAGAATAAGATAGGCCAAGAGTTCACCATCCCTCCTATCTCCAAAATCTCAGGACTAGCAAATTCTATAACAGTAGAAACAAAGATGCATTGAATCCTTAACTTCAAGTAGTTAGGAGACTAGGGCCTTTGATCACTCACACCGTGAGGAAGAGAATGCAGATGATAGGATTCCAGGCACTACCATCCATCTATGTGATGGCAACACCACCACTTACTGTATTGTGGTGGAGAGGACAGCAGATCAATAGTGCTCGTTCTGACCTTGCAAACCTGAAATTATTAAATACATAAAGAAAAAATGTGGAACAGAACAAAGGAGAATAAGGAAGGGTAGATTCTAAGAAAGTGTCACTTGAAGAAATAAAGATGTTCCATTCATCTTCATAGAGGAGGTTTACCATATTGAATTTAAATACCTGGTCAGAACTTTGAACACTGTTCAGACCTCGCCTGTCTTTCCACAGCTCTGTCCTTTCTTTGCATTCACTACCCCACCAGAAGTTTTGGATACCTTTTCAAGCTTCAACTCAAATCCCGTATCTCTCATGAAATTTTTCTAATCATGTTTCATAAATCCTAATCCACACCATTACCTTGTCTGGCACTTAGATCAAGTAGTGCAGTTCCAAGAGCATCTTCACAACATACCTTCTTTCTTGCTAATTGTAGGCAGCTGAAGAGTTAGCTTGACCTCTCTGTATTGCAAAACCCTATGACCTATATTTCAGTGAAAAAACAGAAATTCAGGTCACATGAAGGTGTAAAAAACTTATGTCAACTTCTTTTCTCTTATTTACTGTGATTGAGGAGTCACATAAAAAAAATAGATCCAGGTACTTGTTAAAAACGGCAAGATACATTTTATTCAGACTGCTACAAAAGGTGACTGAGATTTCTAAAGAGAAAACAGATAAAAAACAAAAAAGGATTATGGGTAAGTGAAAAATAGCAAACACAGAAAGAACTGAGGACTATGTGGAAATGGAAAACTACAGAAGGGGTGTTAGTGTAGGACTGCTAAACATGGTATGGCAAGAGGGGTTAGAATAATGTACATTAAAAAACTTATTTTAGATTCAGGGAGTGTCTGTACATGTTTGTTACATTGGTATATTGTATAATGGTGGAGATTGGGCTTCTATTATGTCCGTCACCCAGATATTGAACATTGTACCTAATAGGCAATTTCATAAAAGAGGCAATGTGATGCCAACAACAGGTCACACACACACACAGAGAAAGAGACAGACAGACAGAGATAGAAAGAGAGAGAGAGAAAGAGTTGAAAGTGCTATGCTGCTGATTTTGAAGATAGGGAAGGGGTCAGGGCTGAGGAAGAAGAGCAGCCTCTAGAAGTTTGATTAGCCCAGGAAATGGATTTTTCCCTAGGGCATCCAGAACAATAAGATAATTTGTGTTGTTTTCAGCCACTAAAACCTGTCTGTGCTTGGGGTGACTTGTTACAGCAACAATAGGACAGCAGATGACAATGACCATAACCCTTTAGCTGCCCATTTCACCATTTCTCCAAACCCTGTCATCACATCCCAGGAACCGCACTGCTATCACATCCTGAAGACTGTGACATCTCAGGGACAGAAGGATAATAGGTGCTCTAGATCTTGCTCCCAGAGGCACAATTTCTTGGTAGAATAGGAACATGCTGATATTCATTTCCCCAGGAATGTCATGGCATTTGCTATGTTGCTTGTGGTTTTGATATTAATACTAACGATCTTAATGTAATCATCATTTTATCATTTGATTGCATTCCCTTGGTGAATTAAATGACTCCCAAGCTAATTGGCATTTAAAGACAGAGTACACACTTCCTTCATTGGCTTACTTAAACAGGAAAATGTTCGGGCGATTAGCACAGGCAAAACTCATTTCTAAACTATTTCAGTCGTCTTTTCACATCTGCCAATAATCTCTATTCCAAAAGCAATATTGGCTGGGACACTGGAAGAATGTGCTAGTATTTTCAGACAGACTGCAAACTACCAGTAAAGTTTACTGGGCAGCCTTGTTACTAAAACCAGAGATGATAACTTTTTTTCTCCCAAGAAATCATATGTTCCCCTTCATTGTTACTTCTCATACCTGCTGTGCAGGTTACAATGATCAGTACTCAAGACCAGGACATAAAGTCCTAGAAACACTGCATATTTTATCAGGCTTTCCCTCTGAGTCTTTATTTTAAATTGATGTAACTGAGTTACCGACTTAGGTTTTAAGTAAGATATCAGGGAGCAAAGGACCACCATGGTAACGATAACTACTATAAATAGAGAGCTTCTCATGTGTCAGGAACTGTGCTAGGCATTTTGGAATCATTTTATGTATTAATTTGAGTTTTATATATTCAATCTGATACTGGTTAATGTTGTTGAACTATTGGAATCATAATTGAGTTTGAAGAATAAGAAGCTACAATTTATAATAGCTAGATAATTTTTCAGGGGAATAATATATACTTCTGTTATCTTTGCCCTAAAAAATAGGACTATTTCCTTGTTACAGAGATAGAGTGAGTGTAGCATTCTAGGTCTATAGGATGGTTGATGCCAAAAGTTTATTGAAGAGCCTATGTGCATTTGTGTGCACACTAATAATTTGAAATATTCTTTGTAGATTAAGCTTTTCAAACATGTAGAATGTGCACTTTGGAATTATATTGCCTATTTTGGTTATGTCTCTACCAATTCATTCATTCATTTATTAATACAACAAATATCACTGTCTTTGAATACACTTCTGAGTATTGGGAATACAATATGAATAGAACAAAGTTATTTATTTTATGAGTTTATGTTCTAGTGAAAGAAGCAGGCATAAACAACAAGAAGACTAACTTCTATAATACAGTTGTGATCGTTATTAGGCAGGAAAATAAAGTAGGAAAAGAAAGAGGGAGAAAAAGACACACACATCCGGGAAGCCTTCTCTCAAGGCAGCCATGCTTGAGCAGAAGCCTGAATGAAATGAGATATCAGGATATTCTTTCTGGGAGAAGAGTTCCAGGGTGAGGAATAGCAACTGCTAAGGCAGTCCTGATGTAAGAGAGTGTCTAAAGATGTTGTCTTAGGTTGAGTTTTCCATGTTCTCTCATAGTGATTCACTGAGGAAGTACTTGTAGTAGGAACCTGTAAGGGAGTTGGGGTGGTAGGACAAGGAGTGAGGATTCAGGCAAAGTATTGGACTTAACTTGATCTTTTCTGGAGCTTATACTATACCTCAGGGAGCCAGAGAGGAAGTCAACTCCCCTAGACTCCAGGTCTCTGTCAAGATAGGCAAGAGTTCCCAGAGACTAAGGGAAGTCCTTTAAAGAGGGTCCCAGGGATCAGCCATTAGCGGATATAGCTCACAGAGACTGGAGGATGAACACAAGACCAACAAAGATACGAAAAGGGTCTGGAAAAACCATCAACTGTGTCTGCTAGCATTAGCATGCTAGAGCACAGTGTGATGGCACACAGGAACAGAGGAATAGAAAGCTGTGTCAAGGAGGTGGCCAGGAACCAGACCATAGAAGGACTTTGAATTTTTAGCTTATAGGTGCTGAGAAACTGGAGATATTTTGAACAACAGAGTGGCATATCTGATTAACATTTTTTTAAAAGATCACATAGACCATTGTATGAATCATAGACTCAGTAGAATAAGAGTAGAAGCATTGGGACGTGTTAGGAGGCTGTTATAGAATTCTAGGGAGATTATGATATTGGACTTATACTGTCCAACATAGAGGCCACTGGTTAAATATACTTGATGACAATTGAAATGTGACTCCTTTAAACTAAGATGCTCTGAAAGTGTGAAATATGCGTCAGACGTCAAGGGCTTAATAGGAAATAACGTCAAATATGACTAATATTTATTTTGTATTTATCACATGTTGAAATGACATAATAACTTGCTCAAATAATTGCTCAAGTTTTTCAAATAAAATGTTATTAAATATGTTAATGAAATGCTACTAAATATGTTATCCCATGGTTTTTTACTTTTTAAAATGTGACCACTAAGAAATTTAAAATTGCATATATCACTCATGTTATATTTCTATTGGACACCCTAGTTTAGACTCAGTTGGCAAAAAGTACCTAGATTCTATATATATTAATGTTAGGTTAGGCCGGTTAGGGTGGGGTTGTGTGATCTGGTGTAGGTGAAAGATGCAAAGAATTGCAGAAGGAATGGGTTAGAAAACGTTTATTTAGAAGGTAAATTAGAAGAAAAGGATGGATCCATCTCTCCAGGATTAAAGAGGGGATTGAGCACTGAAGAAGTGTTTGACACTGAGTGTTTGAAGGTGGGTACTTATAAGGCTTCCTAGAGAAGGCTGGGAACAGGAGCACTCCTGTGAAATGTAACAGTGCGGGGGATGGGGAGTGTCGTTGTTATGGTGATTAGCTGTTCAGGATGGCAGCAGCCAGATAGTTGATTGCCTAGGCAGGGAGAGTAGTCCAGGGTTTGTAAAATAAAGTTTCAAGGCACAAACGTTAAGCTTACAATGTCCTTGGATTTAGGGAACAAAAAGGCATTTAGCTGAGAGTGTGTTGTTCAGGGGAAGATTGTAGGAAGGCTGGAGTCGTGATAACAGTGTGCTTATTTTATTTGTGTCCTAATGGTTTGTCATGCAAGATAGCTAGAAATTCATCCTTGGAGCAAGATGTTAATTATAAAATCCTAATGCCTGTTACTGGCGGAGGTAACAGTTTTACTAGTTTTACCCATGATGACTTTAAAGTGTGGAATTAACGAAACTACTTCAGAGCAAGACAGTTAGCTGAGTTGATCACACAATAAAATATTATTGACTGATGTATACTACTAATTGGCAGTTATAACAAAACAAAAAGAAGAGCCCAACTGCCTACCTGTAGTGGCCAAGGTGACTCCATTTTGCCATTTCACCCTTTCAATTATAAAAGTAAAGAGGATAGTTATTTTTGATGGATAGTATGTGAGATGTAAAAGGCAAGCACTGAATGACAGTGACATTTTTTGAGATGAAAAACACTAGGAGAGAGGGGAGCGTATTGAGAAGGGTGAAAAATGGAATTTGGTATTGGAGATGTCTAAAGAAGCTTGAAGCTTCTGGGATGATTGTGTAGTTGAATATACAAGTCTGAAGTTTC
Source organism: Tarsius wallacei (assembly GCA_963574415.1). Classification (NCBI taxonomy): domain Eukaryota; kingdom Metazoa; phylum Chordata; class Mammalia; order Primates; family Tarsiidae; genus Tarsius; species Tarsius wallacei. The sequence goes on along the minus strand of CAUYQG010293354.1, from coordinate 21,276 downwards.
TTGGAGAATCAAGACTGGAGATTTTTGTATAAAGATATTTAGTACAGACACCTAAGGAAGAGCATAAAGAAGTGGTAAAAAAAATGTGGAGTAATTAATTTTGTGGGAGATTAGGATTTAGTAGAGATCTGATGAATGAGTCCTGCTTACTGTCTAAACTTTGTCTGATCCCTTAACTTGCTTAAGCCTTTGTTTCATCACATATGGTACAAACCTGATAGGGTAGCTATGAGAAGTAACTGGAAAAATATAATATGTATTTACACTTAGCAGAGTATCTGGCTAAAAAGCGAAGAACTCAGTAAATGTTAGCTATTGCATTATTCTCCTCCCTCTAGGTGACTTAATGAATCAGTTACCAGGGGCAGGAAAGCCCCAGTTGTGGGGCTGTTTGTCCAGTTTTTCTAGTATAAAAGAAAATAAAACTGCCCACTCTGGATCAGAAACAGAGTGAACACTGTGTTTGTGCCTCTACGTTTGCTTCCATTTGATACTTTTCCAGATGCAGATGTCATATCTATATGGTTTGAAATGTACCCTAATGGAAAAATCTGCTTGGTTTCTAACAAGACCTGGAAGAAGGAGATTTAGTGTGGGACCCAAAGCTAGGGGAGGTCAGGCACCCACATTGTTGTGGTTGGACAGGCAGCAGAAATGTCCAGTTGGTTAGCTCAGTAAAAATGCCAGACCAATTAGATAAGCATCGGAAAAACCAGTCTGTAGGCTGCCAAGGTGGCTGTTTGGACCAGAGAGAGTACTTTGGAATGGAGATCGCCTATACCAATTCTGTATTGGTAACTGTGGTAGAAGAATAAAGACCTCCTTAGGATGTTCACATTCTCATCCCTGAAATCTGTTATTAAGGATATGATAAAAGGGACTTTGCAAATGTAATTAAGTTAAGGGTCTTAAGACAGGAAGATTAGCCTAGAATAATATAATCACAAGGTTCCTTATAAGAGGGAGGTAGAAGTGTTAGAGTCAGTAAAGAAGTGTGGTGGAAGCTGAGATCACAGGTGTGTGTGTGTGTGTGTGTGTGTGTGTGTGTGTGTGTGTGTGTGTGTCAGAGAGAGAGAGAGACAGAGAGAGAGAGAGAGAGGAGAGATCTAAATATATGCACTGCTGACTTTGAAAATTGAGGAAGTCTCCACGATCCAAGGAACATGGACAGATTCTAAAAGCTGAAAAAGGCAAAGAAACAGATTCCTCTCCAGAGTCTTCCAGAGGAATGAAGGCCTGCCAACACATTGCTTTCAGCCCTGTAAGACCTATTTTAAATATCTTAGCTCCAGAACTATAAGGTAATAACTCTGTGTGGTTTTAAACAACTAAGTTTGTGGTTGTTTGTGACTTCGGTCATAGGAAACTAATACGTTAATCCATCAAGGGGACTTTGAGTGATAATTATGAAACTAATACGTTAATCCATCAAGGGGGCTTTGAGTGATAATTATGATAAAAACGTACCCATCTAAAACTCAGCTCATGAATCTAGAACACAGCTAAGGGGAAAGAAACCAAAAGACTTCAGAATCACTCAAATAGACCATTTGGTTATAAGCCAAAACTTCAAAACTTTCTTCAGACCAGAGCCTACACATTTCTATTAAAAAAATTTCAACCAACTTGGCCTGCCATAAATTATAGATTTCAAATTAGAAATAAGAGGAGGAGTTGTTCAAGAAATAGAATTTGACAGCGGTGAAAGACAGAACAGCCCTCAGCCTAATAGCAGGGTGCAGTGTGAGGGAAACTTCATCTCACAAGGCTCATTCAGAGAGGGATATTCAGTGTAGCAACAAACAGTTGCCCTGCATGGGTGGTGGTTTCAATATGCTACATGTATTAAGAGCAGTAAAAATGCCATTACTACTGACCTGGAAAAAGTTTAGCTTTGAAATTTCAGATACTCAAGAAAGAACTGACTATATTTTATAAGGCCTCCTAAAAAAAAAAAGTTTTCTATTTCAAAAACTTGACACTCAAGTAAGAAGCCTTAGTATGGATAGGGATGGGTGATTTCTCAGCTGTACATATGTATTTGAGTGTATATGTAAACTTTAATGCTTTCAAGTGATGAATAAGGCTAAGAGCTCAGACTTCACTGCTATGCAATATATTCTTGTAACAAAATTGCACTTATATCCCTTAAATTAAAAAAAATTTTGCAGCAACCTGGATGGAACTAGAGTCTATAATACTGAGTGACCTCTCACAGAAACAAAAAACTGAGTATCACATGTTCTCACTCATATAGTAGACCTTGATCATCCAATGTATTACCACAAGAAAATGATTGACAGTTGTGGGAAACTATGGGGGGGGGGAGGAGTAGGGTGATGGGATTAATGGTAGTAAATATCTGCCTGGGTACGGGGAGACACTTCCTATCAACAAGGGTGCCTAAACAAGGCATATTTGTACACCTAACCTTTAACTGTACCCCACAATATCATAATAAAAAATATTGAATAAAGAAAAAAAAGAAAAAAAAAAGAAAAGCAAAAGACAAAAGACATGTATAAGCACTGAGAGAGTTGATAGGTTGAAAAAAAGCTGAATGGGAAATAACATACATCTTGCTTTGTTCCAAGCATCATGCTCTGTATTTTAGAAATATTACTTTACTTAGCTTTCAAAAATTGTCTCTAAAATAGCTGCCCATATCCTTGAGTCCTTACATTAATTTCCCTGGATCACACTTCCAAAGAGTGGCATGGTGCTTGGATGTAGGTCTATCTGACTTTAAAATCTAGATAATTCTTCTACTTTTTAAGGCAGTCAACAATGTTTCTTCCTAACATTATTCCAACAGTACTTCAGTGATTGGATTTCCAGTGGTAAATTACTGCCCTGGGATTAGTAGGTGTCCAGGAGCCCCTCTCCTAGATACTCTTCATGCACAGAATTATCTTAGGCCTGAAAGAGGCCACAGACATTCAATCTAGTCATTTGATAGATGAGAGAACTGAAACTCAGGTGTGATTTTTACACCTAAGTTCACACTGTCAATTGCAATGAGGAGCAAAGTTCAGGATTCTTGTGGTCTAATCCTAAACGATGTCACCACCTGCCACCTATCAGACAAGGGCACATGCTAGGTGTGGAATTTTTATGACATAGATAGAAATATAGAGGATACAACTCCCTCAGGGATTTGAACTTTAAGAAGGCCCTAACCTGAGTTTTTTGATTTGGCCACTCTCCCTTCTGGGCTGGGGAGATAAATTTGTTATCTGAACATTCATAGGTTTCACTCCGCAGGGGACAGAAATCCATAGGCAGGTTGCCCTTATGGGAAGCACTTGTTTGCCTAGAGGAGTCTTTTCCCTTTGAATTCCTTTGGGGACTCTGCTCACATGTCAGGGAGAGCTAATCAAAACAGTAAATGAGGATTCTGACAAGGATTTTCAAAATTGCATGCAGCTGTCTCCGTTTTGGAGAATTGGAAACACAAATTTTTTTTGGATTGCTGTAGCAACAGGGAGAGACAAAACAACACATTGAAAGAAGCTGTCCTGTGGGGCCTGATAGCAATTTAGGGGGAGTGGAGCTAGGGGATTGCAGAGTCTGGGCCAACGTGTGCTGAAACTGGGAATCCCATGGAACGTGGAGATTGTGTTCTAATGAAAACCATCAGTCTCTAGGGCTCATTCTCTTTGTCTGAGCCCCAATGTGAGAATGTGAAAATGGGAAAGGCAGGGGGCCAGAAGTAAGGCCTGGGCTGGAAATGCTGCCTTCTTGGCTTCATCTTCCTTTGCCCCAACCAGTCCTCCGAATCCCGACCAGTAGAGCACAACAATCACATGTTCGCAGCTCTTTACCCTTTGCAAATTATTTTTCTGCATCTACCATCTGAGTTGCTCATTCACCGTCTTAATTTAGAGACTGAATAACCAGGGCTCAGGAACAGGGACTTAGAATTGGAATTTTCATTTAAACCCTTCTGGCTCTAAAACCCTTGACACAAATCAAACCACACTAACTAGAGTTCTTCTGTCATTTCATTGTTCCCAAGAAATATTAACTTCCTTTCTACTTTGCTTATTAGGCCCCAACCTTCCTTTGAGTGGCAAACCTATGCTGATCGAAGAGACCAGACTTCACTTGTTTGTTTGCCTTTACTTCTGAGTTACGGATTTGGAAAAGGAGAGACTACAAAGTTCTTAGCCAAGTAGTCAGATATACGTAGGAGTCAGTTTATAAAATATCATAAGTTCATTGGCCAAAGGGTCTGAGCAGGTTTTCCAATCGAATTCCCTAATGACACATGATTCTTAAAATAAGCAATCTCTCAGTCACAGCTAGAGACTTGGTTGATTTTGAATAAAGTTTAAATGTTTAAACCAATCATTTGACAGGAGTTGGTTGTATCATCGTGACTGTTTTTTATATCATGACATTAATGGATATGTTTCACTACATCATGACTCACATTATGCAGTCAGAGTTAATGATCATATGTGTACAAGACATGGTAGTTACCTGAAGAGGCTATTTTGAGGACAGAAGTGACCAGTCTAAGAACTCTCGTTACCCCAGAGATCAGGGGGATTAATAATCCTGCAGGCCTTGTCATCACAGCCCCTTAGCTGGGAAACTTAGCATTACATAAAAAATAAAAATTAAAATACCTTTTCTGGGGATGGGGGAGTGTATAAGTCTTTTGACTGTGCCTCATAATTTAAAATAGCATTGATAAATCTCATTACTTTCATGTGGTATGCTATTTCAAAGTTATTTTAGTTCTATCTCTGCGGCAAACTCTATTGTCAATATAACAACAAAAGTAATACTATTAATAGAGCTTCACATATATTTATAATGAGGGTCTGTTATAAGTCAGATATCATCCTGAAGGCTTCGTTACGTGTTTTTTCCATTTTGAAATACTCCTGAGAGATGGGTATTTTCTTTTTCCTTTTACAGAACCACAAGCAAAAGCCACTAAAAGTAGAGAGATTTATCCCAGATCACACAGTCAGTAAGTCTCAGAGCAAAAACTTGATTTCATATTTGTTTCTATTTAAGGTTCTTGTTCTTTCTATCTCAGAACAACACATGGAGGCAATAACAAAAATTTTTTAAAGGAAGAAATTGGCAGAAAGTTGCTTATAAGTAAACTAACAAAATAAAAATAAAATAAAATAAATGGAAGTAAAACAGAAAAGAGAATGTAAAGGAAAAAAGTTACTACATAAGTTGGTGTAAGAAGAAAAGAAAAATAGCAGAGCTAGGTTAGAGTTTTTGTGTTGTTTTTCATTTCTTTGTGTTAGTTTATTTTTGATGTTACTGGTTGCTTATTCAAAGTGTTCCGGTACTATTAGTTCTACTAGAGCCTCAATGAAAAACGTTTGTAATGGTCAAATAAGCAACAGACTCTGTCCTTCTCTGGAGCGAATGAAATATGTTTTCATAATAAAGGCCCTTCTTCAGCTAAAACATGGTAACAGAGCGGGATGGACTTGATTTAGTCTAGTGTTTCTGAAATCTATTTGGCATTGTTTTTCGCTCCAAAATACCTGTTAACATTCCATGGAAGTAATGTTCTCAGGAAGTCATTCTGGGGAGCCACATATTTGACAGAGAAAAACTTTTCTCCAGGTTTGCCAAAAGGCCTCAACAAAGGTTAAAAATTCTAAGGGCCTCATATAAATCTTTTAAAATCTGTCTATACTCAGCCACCAAAATCTGGGAAGCACAAATATTAGGGCTATGACTAGAGAGTGACTGTTTTCCATGTCTCTTAGGCAAGTCAAATAGTATTCCCATTAGAAACTGCAGAAATGTCAATTTTAAATTCCAAGTTATTAGCATCAATGCCTTCTAAAGACTGGGCATGGTGGCTCACACCTGTAATTTCGGAACTTTGGGAGGTCAAAGCAGGAAGATCACTTGAGGTCAGGAGTTCAAGACCAGCCTGGGCAACATAACAAGACCTTGTCTCCATAAAAAAAATTAGCTGAGCACGGTGGTGCATCCTTGTAGTCCCAGCTACTTGGGAGACTGAGGTGGAAGGATAACCTGAGCCCAGGAGGTCGAGGTTGCAGTGAGCCATGATTGGGCCACTGCACTCCATCCTGAATGACAGAGTGAGACTCCAACTCAAAAAGAAAAAAGAAAAGTGCCTATTATACCTTTGAAGATTTGAAGAGAATAATAAAACTGGTTAGTTTCTGATGCTAAAATATTAGAATCATAGAGATGGGACGTGGGAGCAAGGCCTTGTATCTTCCTTTCTTGCATCTTTCTCTGCATGTTTCTAACAACTGAGCATAATTAAATCACAGATGTTGACAGCAATGGGTAAACCATTATACATGACTTCTGAGAACTTGATGGGAGGGATGAGAGTGGCAAATTGGTGTCAAAACAGTGTTTAGAACAACAGAATTTAGGACTGACAAAGACATTTATGGATTTCAAAATGCCAGATGGACTCCCAGATGGAGGGCTTGGGGTTTGCAGTTGGGACTGTGGTTGTGGGACCTCTCCACATTGCAGGATAAGTGAGAATTATTTCATCTGTTAACATATGTCAAAGTTTGCCCTGCTGACTCTGAGTGTCCAGTGTGAAGCCAGGGACAGAAGATTAGTTCACTCAAAATCATAATGAATATCAAAGTTCATTTTCAAGCTGGAATAAAAAGAGAACTAGAAATAGGACACAAAAAATCTGGGCTCCAGTCTTTTTTTTTTTAAACCAGTTTCTTTATGACTAGTTAATGGAGGATTCTAATTCAGCACACATTTACAGAATGATTTTCAGATCAGGGACTGTAGAAGTTATCAAGATGAATAAGACATAGTTCTCAGATTGTCAGTAATCACAATTCAGAGGGGGTGAAAAGAGAACATATGATCATTGCCTGAAATAAAATACAAAACAATCATCAAGAATAACAACCCAATCAACTAAAAGAGCTACAAGAAACTAGACGTGGTGTGTGAGCTGATCTTTAATGGATTTTTTTCAGGTAGTTTCATCCAAGTCAAGAAAAGAAGAAGAGCAATCAAAGGCACAGAGACTTAGGCATAGTTAGACACTATTTGGGAAGTTGTGATTTGAAGGTAGGGAGCTGTGATTTTTAACTCAACAGTAATAGGGTAGCTTATTATTCCTGGGGGGACAAGAATGTAGTGAGAAAAAGAGGACTTCTGAGAATTTTTGAACAATTATAATTATATTAAACATTTGGAAAAACAACAGTATATTTCATAACTCCAGCCCTGAGATAGATCTCAAAAACTATAGATATTAGTCCCAACTTTGTTACTTTAATAAATGTTGGGGCCTTAGCCAGGTTATATCTCTTCTCCAGACTTCAGTCTGAAGTGAGAGGGTTTAGATTTTGGCTTCTTTCAAACCCAAATCAACACATCAACACATTGTAGCCTCTGTGGTAGTCAGGGAAATTAAAGAGGTAAATGACGTCCTTCTTTCCCATCTAAAATGTTGCCCCCAGACAAGGTTAAAAAGCAATCTATGAAGAATTGTAAGTTACCTTGCATGAGAATTTATCAGGCCTGAAGAGCCAACTCTACATTGCTGTCCTGTCGTGAAGAATGCTATCTTAGAGGGTGATGTCACTGTCCTCTCATCAATCCTAGCTGAGTTCTGGGCAGAAACAACCCATGGTAAGCATCCTTTTATGGCAGTGGTGCAAAATGCAGCTTGCATTTTAGTTGTTCTTTGGGGACAGACTCTCGTCTTGAGTCTAGATGCCCGCATTTGAGCTTTGGACTAAATATTATTCTTAGATATTAATTGTAAATTATACTGGTAGGTGTCTATAGCAAAATTTTTTTTAAAGAGGAAATTTGTTTACAACAATTTCCTAATGTGCAGACAAAATTATATGAATCTACTGTGTACAGAATGATCTTTTGAAGTATGCATATGTTGTGAAATGACTGAATATGGCTAATTAACATAGATATTACTTCACATAAATATCTTTTTTGTGGTGAGAGCACTTTACATTGGCTGTCTTAGCATTTTTCAAGAATATGAAAAATTATTAACTATATTCGCCATGTTCTACAATAGATCTCTTGAACTTATTCCTCTTATCTACCTGAAATTTTGTAACATCTGACCAACATTCTGCCAAAACCCTCCCCTCAATCACCCTAGTCCCTGTAACCACTATTCCACTCGCTTCGTCTATGAGATCACATTTTGTAGATTCCTCATGAGTGCAATCACACTGTATTTGTCTCCCTGTGCCTGACTTATTTCACTTAACACAATATCCTCCAGGTTCATCCATATTGTCACAAATGACAGGATTTCCTCCTTTTCTTTAAAGCTGAATATTATTCCATTGTGAATATACACCACATTTTCTTTACACATTTATGCATTACTGGATACTTAGATTGATTCTCTGTGTTTGCTATTGTGAATAAAAATGCAATGAACATGGGAGTGCAGCTATCTCTTCAACATATTGATTTCAATCTGCTTGGATATATACTCAATAGTGAGATTTCTGGGTCATATGGTTATCCTATTTTTTTTTTGAGAACTTCCCATAATGTTTTCCATAATGGTGATACTAATTTATACTCCCATCAACAATGTGCAAGGTTCCTTTTTCTCCACATCCTTGAAAATACTTGTTATCCTTTGATTGCTGATAGTAGCCATTCTAACAGGTACGAAGCAACAGCATGTTATGGTCTTAGTTTGCATTTCCCTGTTGATTAGTGATGTTGAGCATCTTTTATATACTTGTTGGCCATTCATGAATCTTCTCTTGAAAAATATTTATTAAGGTCTTCTGCTCATTTATAAAAATAGATTTTTTTTGCTATCGAGTTGAGTGGTTTATGTATTTTGGATATTAGCTCCTTACCAGATGTATAGTTTGCAGCTATTTTTTTCCCATTCTTTAGGTTGTCTCTTCATTTTGTCAATTGTTTATTTTGTTGTGCAGAAGGATTTTAGTTTGAGGTAGTCCCATTTGTCTATTTTTGCTTTTGTTGCCTGTATTTTTGCGATTATTTCAAAAAGTCATTTCCCAGACCAATGTCATAGAGCTTTCTCCTTATTTTTTTCTAGTAGTTTTATAGTTTCAGATCTCTAATCTAGTTTGCTTGGTTTTTGTATATAACACGAGACAAGCATCTGATTTCATTTTTTTCTATGTGGATGTCCTACCATGATGTTTTGTTTACTATAGCTTTGCAGTATATTTTAAAGTCAGGTAGTGATATCGCCAGCTTTTTCTTTTTTCTTAAAATTGCTTTGGCTATTTGGAGTCTTGTGGTTTTTGGACTTTTATATTTTTGTGAAGAATCTCATGATTTTGATAGTGATTGTGTTGAATCTATAGATTGGTTTTGGTATTGTGGACATTTTGACAATATTACTTCTAATTTATGAACAAGGGATAGTTTTCCATTATTTGTGTCTTTCTCAATTTATTTTATCAATATTTTATAGTTTTTGGTATAGAGGTTTTTCAACTTGATACTCCTTACATTGTATGTGTAACTTTAGTCTCATAGAAAAAAAATGACATTGTAAAATAACAGTATTCTTCTTCTAAAGAATGTGAGCAGAAATCATCCTAAATCAACCATCCCAAAATTCTTTCTTGGACACAAACCCTAGACAAGGTCAGATTTGGTATATATTGTGTTAATTGTTTTTATGTCAATTGCTTTTATATGTTTCTATATGAGCTTGGCAAGTACAATCCAATCAATATATAATATTCCAGGAATCTTTAGAAGCTAGTACTACCTCGAATGGGATATATGCATATTCTTCACTTCAGAACAGTGTGCTGGGGTAAGGGTTGTCCTGGTACTCCTTTGGGGAGTAGATCTTTAGCATAAGCACTGATTTTCAGAGATGTCGAGTCATTAATTTTGTCTTGAGAAGGGTCAAATCTAGTTCTAAGAAAATACAAAATAATTTATGAATTATATTTTAGGGTAACAGAAAGTAGAAAAGTCAACAGCATCAAATGTATAAATGTAAATAAATGTAAAATTATTTAATACATTCATTCCATTCATAATTGATTACTTATTGTATTATTCAAGGTTTTCAGGAAACAAAACCAATTGAATCTGTCTCTATCTCCTTTATCATCTCTATCTCTATCTCTATGCTAAATCTCACTAATTTATCTAAAAATATTTATTATAAGGAATTGGCTCATATGATTGGGAGGCTGAGAATCCCAAAATCTTCAGTAAGCAAACTAGAGGCCCAAAAGGATCAATAATGTAGTTCCAGTCTGACTAAGAAGGCCTAAGAACCAGGAGAGCTGATTATGTAAAGTCCAGTCTGAAAACTGGCAGGCTTGAGACCCAAGAAATGCAAAAGTTTGGCTGAATCTGTAAGCAGGGAAAGAATGATGTCTCACTTCAGGCCAGAGGAGTAGTCCCCCTCTTACTCAGTCTCTTTTGGTCTATTCAGATCTTCAACTGATTGGATTAGGCCAACCCACAGCAGGGAGGGCAATCTTTACACATTCTACCAATTCAAATGTTAATTTCAAAGAGACCGATCCTCACAGACATACCCAGAATATTATTTGATCAAAATGGTTGACCATCCCATAACTCAGCCAAGTTGACACATAAAATTCAACTATTACTTCATTATATACCAGACACCTAACTGGGTCCTGGAAATTGTATAAGAGAAAAGTCAGGTAGATTCTTGCTTTGAAATTCAAAATCTAGTGGCCCAACCCAATTTAACAATCTCTTCTGCAGTATTTTTAATATGGAGTCACTCTACTTCTGTTTGGATGGTCCTAGAAATTAAGGTTCAGCAGTTACCATAACTTATAAAACATAACTGATCCTAAACAATCTGTTTAAAATTTAGTTTTAACTCTCATTAACTGGGATCTATTATGTACCACTTGTATGCACCTTCTTTGGCATTTCATCTCACAGTTTGAATTCACAAACAACGCTGTGAGGTGGATGTTAACTGACCTGCTTTCAATATCCAAATGGGAAACCTGAGATTTAAATTAGTAATCATATGTCGGCCGGGCTCGGTGGCTCAGCCTGTAATCCCGCGCTTTGGGAGGCTGAAGTGAGTGGATTGCCTGAGCCCGCGGGTTCGAGACCCACCTGGGTAACTTGGCAAGCCCTCATCTCTACAATAAATCAAAAAAATTAGCTGGGCGTGGTAGCACGTGCCTGTAGTTCACTTGGAAGGCTGAGATGGAAGGATCGCCGGAGCCCAGCAAGTCGAGGCTGCAGTGGCTGGGAGCGGCCACTGCACTTCAGGGTGGGCGACAGAGTGAGACTCCCACTCAAAAAAAAAAAATGGAATCATAAATAAACAAGATTAAAAATTATTCAAGTAAAGAATTGAACTTTCACGATGAAACCAATTTCATGTTTTAGCTATGAGAATAAAATAGAAATAATGAGTTGGCTTTATTTGAAAAAGAAAGATAGTGTTTTATAAACTGTAAATAATGAAATTGAATTTTCTTGTAAACAAAAATGTAAGAACTTGTCGATATCTCCACTAAGATTTCATTTGAAGTTTATCTTAATTCAGCTACATTAAAAGCTACATTAAATATTTCTTTCTCGATAGACTACTGCTGTTCTCTAGTCATACTATCACAGAGTTAATTCCCTTCATAGTTCTCAACACAGTCTAAAATTACCTTGTTTATTTACATACCCATCGGATTTTTCTATTTACTCCATGCCCACAAAACAAGAAATCTCCATATATGCAAAGATTATAGTCATGTTCTACAGTGAAATGTCTATTCTAAAACAGATTCTTGATCCCTGTGTGCTCAATAAAGATTGAAAGAATTAATGTTATTTTCTTGAATCTTTCAAGATGTAATTATAGTTGGGTACATCATATTTGTACATTTATAAGATCTCCCCCACTATAGATTTTGTTACATGGCAAGAACTATGTCCCAATCATCTTTGAATCCCCAGTACTAAGTGCATGGTTTAGCCTAGAATTACCTCAATTGATTTATGTTTGCTAATGAAAGAGTCTTCACTGAGAGTATCCATTATTTTGGCATATCTGAGAACACAGGCAAAGAGAATAAAGCTGTCAATGAAGAGACAGGCAGGATTGTGGCGAGAAAGATGAAACAGAACACACAGAAACAAAACGAGATAATGGAAAGACTTTTGATCAAATGTAATTAGCTGTGCAGTTAAGTTTCTTTCAAAACTTTACCTGGAGCTATAGAAATTATGCTTGGGCTCCAGTTGTTTCCAAAGTTACTTTATTTTTTATTTTTTAATAAGCTACTTTAATACTAGATTACAGCAAAGACAATACATTCATCTTTTTCAACTCATTTTCTGTTCATTTTATTTAGCAGCATTTTCTCTAGTTCTCATTTATTGATTTCTGTCTTTCTCTCTCTCTCTCTCTTTGACACAAGGTCTTACTCTGTCATTCAGGTTGGAGTGCACTGGCCTGATCATAACTCACGGTAGCCTCAAACTCCTGGACTCAAGAAATCTCCCTGCACCAGTCTCTCAAGTAGCTGGGACTACAGGCATGTGCCATAGCACACATCTAATTTTCAAAATTTTTTTATGTTATTTTATTTTATTTGTAGAGACGGGGCCCAGGTTTGTTGCCCAGGCTTGTCTAGAACTCCTGGTCTCAAGCAACCCTCTCACCTTGGTCTCCCAAAGTGCTGAAATTATAGGCATGAGACACAAAGTCTGGCCCCATTTTTGTTTTTTAAACACCTACCAAATATCAGGCACTTGCAATATTGATGTCACTCAGATATCAGAAGAGATAGTTCTGTTCTTCAGAGTACCAAAGGAATTGGGATGAATTTCCTGACAGTTCCATAGCCTGTGAAATGCTAGGGCTCTTATCATAGTGTCTGCAGGTGTCCAGGGATTTATATTCTCCTTTCTAGCACTTCTGCATTTCCATGTGTGAGATCTTGGGGCATACCTAGTTTCAAAAACAAATCTCACCCATTTTGTGAAATCCTTGAAAGAAACTTCCCATATGAAAAATTAGTGAAAAAAAAGGAGAATGTTTTGAAGATTTTGAAGAGACTTGTGGGACTTTAGCAAGTGTACCAACATACACATAATGAAAATCCTGGCAAGAGAGGAGAGAGAGAAAAATACAGAAAACGTATTTGAGAAAAATGATGCTCAAAACTTACCACATTTGATAAAGGATATGAATCTACACATCCAAGAAATTCAACAAAGGAAGATAGACACAGGGAAGTCCAAATCAAGAAACATTACAAATGATCAAAAGACAAAGACAAAGAGGGGATCTTGAAAGAGCAAGAGGGGGTAGTTCATGCATGAGGCATGCTCAGTAAGATTAATAGATGATATCTCACAAGAAACGTTGGAGGCCAGAAAGCAGCAATATTACATATTAAAGGTATTGAAAGAAAACAGAAAACCAAAAAAAAAAAAAAAATTGTCAATCAAAAATTCCATATCCAGAAATGCTATGATTAAAAAATGAAAGATAATTTAACATATTTTCAGATCAACAAAAGCTGACAGAGTTTGTTGCTAGTAGATCTTCCTTACGAGAACTAATATAGGGTGTCCTTCAAGTGAAAATGAAAAGACAAAAACCCCTGGTAAATATAACTGCATAGGTAAATACATAATATAACTTAGTCTAATGTTTGGACTTTTTTAGGGTTTTTGTCAACTTTTAAAATTTTTTTTCCCCTGAAAATTGACCTTGCCTTATAACTGTTTGTTGTTGAAAACTAGAAATCTTGAATATTATAATGTGATAACTCAAAAAATTAAATTATCTCCTAGTCCCTGAGGTTTGCTGTTATTACTTGTTAAAGGCTGTCATCCTTCATTTGTTTAATGACTATTTCTTTTTTTTAAACATTTTTTTATTTTAAAATTGTGGGGTACAGTTAAGCGTTAGGTATACAAACATGCATCGTTCAGGCACCCTTGTTGATAAGAGGTGTCCCCCCCATCCCCAGACAGATATTGACTACTGTTAATCTCACCACTATTTCAAATATTTTTTGTAAATATTGTATTCCCTGTAATGTCTGGTCATAAAAATCTCTATTTCATTATTTCAGAAGTCATCTGGCAATTTGACAGAGATTTCCTTAAATGTTTGGAGACAAAAAGACAGAAAACAACAATAAAAATACTCTCTTGGTCATTGTAGGCCTTTTCTGAGCATGCATCCAGCCCTGGGGATGCATCAATTGCACTTTGGATTTCTTATATTCATGATAACATTTCAAACCCATATTTCCACAGAGAATCTTCCTTTTTGGTGTCTTCCCTCCTAGATTTTTTTGATCTGCTTGCTGCTTGCCCCATCTGTCATCCCATGCCCCTGGCAGCTAATATATGTCTCTAATGATTTTGAATAAGCCATCCAGCCTTTGGGGGTGAAACAAAGGCAGATTTCTGCCATGGTCCCTCAGGGAACCAACAATCAAACTATTTGTCCTCAGTGAACAGATCTATGCAAACCTACCCCTAAAGATGAGGAAGCTAATAAAACCAGTTTCTCAGAAAGCAACTCAATAGAGACTTACAAACAGAAGCTATTTATCAGGCAGTGGCAAGATAAGATGATCCCTGCATTTTTATCCCCCCCACTCCCACCCCCCGCAAGACCCATGTCTTATATACCATAGGGAATTTGTCTAAGGGCAGGATTTATAGTAAGAATGTGTTTATAATAACACCAAGGTTGTTTTGACCTAAGGGCAGGAATTATAAAAAGTATGTGAAAGTAGAAGTCTTTGAGGCAGTCCCAGAACTGGGATTAATTACAAGACAACATGGCAGACTAGCATCCAAGAGGGAGTTGCTTTAGCCTCCATACTGATCAAAATGTATACGAACAGTTTTTTTAGAACAAGGTCTGTGTTTTTCCTAAGCATCATCAAATCACATCAGGAATGCAGACCACTATCCCATGACTGCTGCCAAGCTGGGGAGAGTAGAATGGTAGATGAACAAGGAAAAGCACCATAATACTTTTTCACCAAATTTTAGCAGTCTTTTTCTTCATTAGTCCCTCCTTTGGTTATACAATTTTTTTTTTTGTATTAGATATCTGAGTTCTGGAAATGTTGATTTTTGCCAGTTTTTGTCTGCTTGTGACTGCTTTAGTGGAAGAGCCAATTCTTGGAGCTTCTTCCTATTTTGCCATTTCCCATAGAGCCATAAATACATACACTATTTAATTTACATATTTCTCCCTAGGAGTCTTTCCCACTGATGTATGTGTGCAAATGGAAAGAGATTTTGTCTATATTTGCTAATTTTGGCATTGTTTGTAATATCAAATAAATAAAAAACAACTCCAAATGTGCTAGTCAACCAAACTATGGCATATCTATGTAATGGAGTAGTACTCTGTACATATAAAAATAATCAAGAAAAATCTTTTTACTCTTAGGTAGAAAGATAACCAAGATTTGTTAACTGATAAAAGTAAGTGGCAGAACGGTATGCATAGTATTATATTTTGTGTGTAAATTAGGAGCAAACATAGGAATATTTGTATGTGTGTTTTCTTGTATGTGCATTAATTAAAAACTCTAGAAGGAGATACGAGAAACTAATAATAGCAGTTATCTATCTGTGAAGGGCAGGTAGGAAGTGGGAATTTTGTGTATGGGATAGAGATGACAGGAATAATTTATATGGCACACCTTCTTAAATTTCTAAAGGAGAACCACATAGATGTACTAATTATTAAAAATGAGTTTAAAATTCAGTAACTTATCATTACCTTTAGAATAAAATTCTGACTCCTTTCAACATGTCCAAGGCCATGTTTGATCCCACTCTGCCTCTGTTACCTCATCTCTCCCCACTGTCTCCTTATGCAACACGTTCCAACCACATGAGTCAAGTGGTACTTTTTGCCCAGTTGCTAGAACTTTGCAAATTATTTCTCCCTCAGGGATTTTGATCATGATGTTCGCACTGTAGTCACGTCTATTGTATATCTGTTGCTCTGACATTCCCATGGGTGGCTTCTTATCTTTTAGCTCTCAGAGAGAACTTCTGTAAATATTGTTTGATAGACAGAATTCACCTCATCCCCAGTATTCCTTTCAGCACTCTGAGTTTATATTTCATTCATAGTGATTAAGTTATTATTCATTTGTTTACTTTTGTTTTCCTACTGAACCCTAAGATACATGTATAAGAATTGTGTCAGTCTTCTTGCTTTTGGATTCTAGCAACATCAGCTTTGGTGCTTGGTCTACTAACTTATATTGAGTTGGGTGAATGAATGAGTTAATGAAGGGGGAGATTACATTCTTACATGTGGGTGCATATTGGATCAGCTTTTTTGTCTCTTGGTATAAATTCAGTTGTTTCATCTTTAAAATTGGGATGCTGAATTTGCTATTCTGTAAGGTTCCCAGAGAAACTTTTTGCAAGCCCATTCACTCCTACAACTATCACATGTGTAAACTTGACCTTATTTTTTTTCCTAGTAAGACAGTGAGCTTATTTTTTTTTTCCTAGTAAGACAGTGTTGTCCTGTCTCTGGTATCAGAGATAGGAAGGAAGTTGTTTTGAACAAAAGATTCTTCTGATACTGCTCTTCTAGCCATAGAACCTAGCATGTAGTACTGCCTTCTAGTACATCCCCTATTTTATTTAAAATTGGGTTGCTATCAGCAGGTAACCATATTTTCTTTTTCCTCTATTTCCTCTGTTACATACAGGGTCTAGGCAACAATGGCTTCTAAAATTAATTATACTGGCCACATATAAACCCTTTGGAGTCACTTGGCTCTGTACAGGGAAATACACTACTTAACTTAGTAAATTTTATAGAAGACAAAAACAAAACAAAACTTACACACACACCAATTTGAAGTTAATACTCATTTTTAAATTCCAGAGCCCACATGGTTGTGAAGGGAGAAAAAAATTGGACACCAGAGACAGTATTCAATTCTCTAGGAACCAAGGACAATGGGAAGTAAGAGACCTTGCCAAGCAGCTCCTCTTGTGGCCCCTCAGAAGGTTGGCATTCAGGAACCCCAGAAGCCAAGTTTGTTTGTATACATGAGTATGTTGGCAGACATTAAGGGGATAGGGCAAGACAATGTGTGACATGTTGGTTTGTTTCATAGTCTAGGAGTACCCATCTTACCTCCTCTGCCTCTTTTACAGCAGGAGTGTGCTATTGAGGCATACTGTTCACTGAATGGCTACTAATTTTAGGCTACAGAAACAGTCGTATTTAGTGCTCATGGTGTCCGGTTACATTTTTGACAATATAGGATTTATCCAATAATCAAAGGGGTGGGGACCATCACAACATAGATTGAATCAAGCCTCTGGACTTTGCCCAAGGTGTAGGCCTGCTTGAGATAAGCCCATATCTGCTTCCAAACTGGCCAGCAACTTCTCTGTCTGAGAATATTCTTCTGGAAAACAGCCCAGGTTTCTGACTTCCTGTTATTCTCTACCAGGAGCTACAAAGCCAAGGGTCTTGACAAAAGCCATCATCAATACTGGATCTTATAAAATGGTAGCAACATAGGTTTTCAGGTCTGAGACATAGGGGTTCAAGAGCATTGTTATTTCAAGCAAATAGCTTATTTTCTTCAAGTCTGTTTCTACATTGGAATATCTTTCTCATACATCATCATAAAAGTTGAATCATGATTACAAATAGCCAATTCAATATTTTACACAGTAACTGGCTATTTTATCCTTTCTATGATATACATATTTTTATTAACCCCTGTATTTATTTGCAATTATTGTTATAAAATATTTCAGCTGTACATAAATCAGACAAACATTTGCTAAAGAGAAGAGTGGTTAACCATAGAGCCTCTGGAGGATAGGATTCTAAAACTAAATTTAATTTCCTGGGTTCAAATTTTTGTCTCCAACATTTGACACCTCTTTCACGTATACTACTTTAAAATTGCATTTTACACAACATCAATAAGGGTACCTGATCTCAAACCAGGCAAAATGGGGACCAAAGGGAGGCCTAAACTTTACCTGTATGATGCCCACTTGAATATCTAATACTGAATTGTACCCTACATCTTTAAAATAAAATATGCATTAAAAAGAAATAATATTATAATTAAACTAATAATAATAACAATGAAGATAATGATAAAAAATAAAGTTGCATTTTAAATGTACTTGGGCCACACAAGCATCCATCACACTTCTGTCATTATGAATTACATAATTTTTTTAAACCTAGTTGCAGTGAGTGTCATCTTGTGCCACATTGTGGATAATACCAGAATTTCCTGTGCACAGTAAAGGGCTTCCCTTCATCCTATGTTAGAAATGAATCTAACAATGATTAGACTTCAATCAAATTTCATCTGAACATTCTAAATGCAAGAAGGAAGTGGATAACAAAATTGGTATTTGAGAAAGAGATAAACAACATTTCAGGCAGAAGAGGCATGGCATCCCAAGGTCTATAGGATAGAAACTATTGACCCCAGGCATCCTGGTTCTGATGGACTCCACATCTGATCTTTGTCAGGTCCTCATGCTTGGAAAAGACAGTTCTCTACTGTCTCAGACTTCAAGTGAGATTGCAAGTCTGGATGCATAGAAATATGATAAAATGGTTTAAGACCAGTTTCTTAGATGAGAAGGATTAGTATGCTGAGAATTGATAGCTCATACTCTGGGAACGGTAGACAGAAAACTTTTCTGTAGAAAGGGTGCTGAAAAAGCATCAGAGACTGTAGTTCCCAGGATTTGGCAAAAGGATTACAATAGATGTGAAGTGTAATCACAGTCTTCTTGGCTGGAGCAGCTGTATCTAAAGAACTCACCCTCCCTGTTGGGTTTCCAGTTGCTGCTTTAAGCATAGGCGAGAGTGTGGAGAGTGGGTTTCCATTCTCTTCTATTTTATAGTGCACTGGAGGGAAGACCGGTATTGATGCCTGCCCAGAACTTTTCTGACTTGTGGAACAAACCTGGAGAAAAGAGAGCAGATAGAAAATATCACCACCAGATACACACCAGCAAACTACAGTGAACATTCTAGATACCATCTGATCCCTCTTGCAGCCACATGCTTTGGTACCTGCTCATCCTCTCCATTCCAGGAGGGCTGTCCGTCCGTGTGTCTCCATGGGTCTTAGCACCATACAAATTTATATCTTCTGGCATTCATGCAAAAGGGAAAAATCTCAGATATCCTTTTATTTGGGGTCAATTGTAAAGAAATAAAGATTAACATTTGATGCCAAATATATGACATGACTTGAGTTAGATGGTTCACTAATAGAATTACAAAATGTTGGTATCAAGCTGCATTGAATTCAGATGACAAGCTCAAGTGTCTTCCAGTATATATGGGTCAAATGATGTTTTCACCGATGAAGACAGAAAAGACTGAGGAAGGGAGCTGGAAGTAGAATAAAAAATAGCAAAAAAAAAAAAAAAAAAGAACATGGAAAAGCAGAAATGTAGAGTCAGAGATATTCAGGTTTGACTCTGGGATCTGAAATCTACCACTTGCTTAGTTTCTATCTCTAGGAGAGGCATCCTACAATCTCAAGGCTCGTCAGTTAAACAATTTCTTTGATGACTCAATAAGAAATTATAATTAGGTCAAGGCCTACCACACACACACAAATGGATGTGCTATTATTGTTCTTTGTTTTCCATTTGATACTCTTAACCATCCTATAAGGTAAATATCCTCTTTAGTCTTCATACAAATAAACTAAAGATTGGAGAAGATAACTCATTTTCACTTAGCAGAACATTGGGATTTGACTCTATGTTCTCTTACTTCAAAGTCCTATTTCTTGCATTATTAACATGTTATTTTGGGGGCTCACATATCTTAACTGGAAAGCAGTGGATCTGTTTTTAAATATTTGATTGAATTTACATTTTGTGAAACATAACTCTGCTCAGTACAGGGAAGGTGGAATCTGAGTTGATTTTCCCATTTGAAGAACTAAAAACAGTTGAGTATGGGGACCTGGGCTGGAAAAGTTTGGGACAGATACAAGACCCAGGTGTTTGTCTCAGAAGGGACCAATCTACCCTAGGAAGTTTCCTTGGCTCTTAGCCCTCTGATTTGCTGCTTTCCAAACCCCTTGATTCCAGTTACAGAACAGAAAATCCCTGCCAGATCCCATTTCAGGGTTTGAGCTCCACAGACAGGGTGAGATCATCCTTTCAGACCTGGCTTGCTTTAATACACTGGAAGATATCCTGAATGAATAAGGATATAAATGAACAATTGAATGACTCCATGGGAACTATGAATAGAGTCTACATCAAGAATCCATTTACACTTCTGCAAGATATATCAGTCTTTTATAAAAGAACAAAATCACCTGTCCACCTGACTTGATTCCAGGAGTGACTGAGCAACCTTTGCATGAATTATCTCTTTGACTTGTGAGCTCCCTATTTACTTCTGCTTTCTCATTTCCTTGGAGAGACTATTGCACACTCAATTCTCTCTATAAACTACCATTTGGGGATGTATATTATTAACTGCTACGGGGAGATTAATAAAAAGAAAAATGGATTTGTAATTAGAGGATTGGATTTTCAGTTTGCAATTCAAGGCTTGGTGATAAGTAAATAACTTCTTTAGACCCTCGATTACTTCATGTGATAAATGGATCAGATTTTTAAAATAAAAAACATTTACTTCTTTATAAGGTTTTCTGGGAATTATGTAAGGCAAAGGATGAGAATATTCTTTGTAAATGGAAAAGAGATTTAAAATTGCTATTTAAGCCGGGCTCGGTGGCTTGGCCTGTAATCCCGCGCCTTTGGGAGGCTGAGGTGAGTGGATTGCCTGAGCCCGCAGGTTCGAGACCCGCCTGGGCAAGCAAGCCCGCATCTCTGCAATAAATCAAAAAATCAGCTGGGCATGGTAGCGCACGCCTGTAGTTCCAGGTACTTGAAAGGCTGAGGCGGAAGGATTGCCTGAGTCCAGCAGGTAGAGGCTGCGGTGGCCATGAGCGTGCCACCACTCTCCAGCCTGGGCGACAGAGTGAGACTCCAACTAAAACAAAACAAAACAAAACATGCTTCCTGTCCGTATGTGCACGTCCCCTTTTCCTATGATTTGCATCTGTCGGAGAAGGGCAGAGGAGGTCCCCATGGCCCCTCGGCCTCCTTTGGTTGTCCTTGTAGCTCATTGGAGGCCCACACGTGGCTGTCTCTTCCTCTAAAAGACACCAGCTGCCTCTTGCGTCTCCACTCACTGCACCCCTCCTCACGTCTCCAGAGGAGCAGGCAGGCCAGAGCCAC
>CAUYQG010293352.1:0-49763 GCA_963574415.1 Tarsius wallacei | reverse complement strand
ACCCCCCAACCATTTTCCGGCCTTCGTCAAAAATTTTTAAAACTCTATCCTTAACATTAAAAAACACCCCCCCCCCCCCCCCCCCCCCCCGCCCCCAAACATATCGAGAGACATTGTACTGCATTGACATTTTCAGGGAGTTAGCATTTTAGGAGGAAGGCAAGCATAGTAGGTAGTGTTGATTTTTGTCATCAAAGCCATAAATAAGATAATCCCCAGACACACAAGACTGTTAACAAAAGGGGGAAGAGGATAAATGTGGAGAACTAACTTTGCACATCCAAATGTTCCATTAAGAAAATAAGTATAATTACCAGTTAAAACGTTTTGTATTTGGTTATATGGAAGAAGGACAGCAACCACAATGAACGCCTACTACGTGCATTGAGAATGTATAAACTTTTAAACACTTGAGATTTTTACTTTTGTCACACTTCAAATTCTGTGGTGTCCTCTCTGGTAACAGTATATTGTGATCACAAAAGTTTGTATTATCTTGAAACATGACAGAGGGCATATACTTTTGCCCAAATCCATAATTTGGCTTCAGAATATGCCTTACATGCCCCTTTAATGTATTTTTATTGTTTACTTTTCTCTTTGTAGTTGTTTAGAATTGTTAATGAAGCATTTTGTGCTTCAGGGCACTTAATACAACTCTTTTTTTTTTTTTTTTTTAATGATACAAGACTCAAATCTTGCCCAAATTCCTTTAGATACTCTACTCAAAAAGTTTGTGGCAAAGCACCATTAGCAGAAGAAAAGGGTTTTAACAAAGTTTTGAAATTTTTGTTTATTATATGATCCCAGGTGTGGAGGCTGTATTTCATTTCTACATTGGGTATTGACTTCTTGTGGTGAGCAGTTTTCATGGGATATTAGATACAAGAAGTGAGTTTTAAGGATTAGCATTGTGGTGGTGGGATAACTGGGTTGAAATCAAATCCAGGTACGAGTTGTAGTTTTGTGACTTTGGGCAAGAATAATTTTCTCTATCTTGTAATAAATGAAGATATTGAATTAAATTGATTATAAGCTTTGGGTTGTGACTTTTGTAAATGTTATCAATGAGTATCAATGATATATGCTTAAGTGAAGAGAAGTTTTTCTTTTTAGAACTTTTGTACACCTGAGTTGAATGTGAAGTGTAATAGAATCAAGAGTACAAAAACGTTTTACTAACAGGTTTTGCAGTCTGAGTTTTAAAATTTTGGTCTTCATTTCTAGATATCATCTCTTCTTTTGATCACTGTTCCCGATTGTGACATCCAAGTGTTAAGTTGTGTGCCTTTTGTTCCTTGAAGAAAGAGGTATGGTAAAGGTTGAAGTATTGGAGTATATAGTCAGTAGTAAGTTAACGTGTTCAAATATTGGATTAAGTAAAGTAAAATACAGGTTGAGCATCCCAAATCTGAAAACCAAAATGCAAAACTTCTTGAGTGCTGACATGATGATCAAAAGAAATGCTTACTAGAGCATTTTGAATTTTGGATTTTCAGATTTGGGATGCTGAACTGGTACAATGCAGACATCCCCAAATCCAAAAATAAATGAAATCAGAAACACTTCTGGTCCTAAGCATTTCAAATAAGAGATATTGTCTACGGCCATTCCACCCTGAACATGCCCAATCTCATTAAATGAGATATTTAACCTATAGTTAACATACACGAGTTTTTATAAGTTACACATTATAGTTTTGTTTTTGGCCAAAATAAGACACCTGTACATGGGTTTTCACTTTAATGTAAGCAGAAAAGCAAGGTTTCATAGCTTATTATTTAATATTTTATTAGAGATCCACAGATATTTTTTAAAAACTGTATCATCCTTTTAAATATAGAGGTGACATTAAGGGCTTCTGGATAATAAGCAATGGAGATCAATGTGGTAGAAAGATGTTTCAAAGCTATAAAATGGCCAGAAGAGCATCTGTGTTTTGGTCTAGTAAATGCAAAGCAATGAACCTAAAGAAAAATTGTCTAATATATACTTAATATTATAATTAATAGCAGCTACACTGTGAGTCAGAAAAGGGACTTAGGAATCACTATAGAGTTTATGATTGGTTTCCTGAAGGCAATCGTGTGCACAAAAGGAGGGAAGACTTGCCAACCCATGGTATTACAAAGAAGGTTTGGGAAATGCAATGGAAAATATCGTACCCTTGGACAAAACATGCTTTATCTACTCGTGAAACACAGATGTCTCTTGCTGTTTGTGTTGGTTAGGTCCAGGGATCTTTGAAATCCCCAAATTCTTGGATCCCTCTATCATATAATTCCCCTTACCAAATGCAGTAAGTATACACATAAGTGTAACCCTAAGTTAGAAATAAGATTCTGCATGTGACTCCTAAAATAGCTGAAGTAGACTATACCACCTTACATAGCCATCCATGTTTTTCCCTGAACTTCACCAGCAGATGGCTTTCTTTTCAAGGCCCATTTTTTACAAAGGCATGAATTTTTAGTTTTGTCAGGAATTAATGTCTGACAACTGCCTTGAGTAGGGAGAAGCAAGGCTGTTGAGATACCAGGTTATCATTCCACATTATCATTCATGTAATTGAGTAACTTTTTCCTGTAGGACGTCTGTTTGACCTCTTACCATGAGATTCACGTGGGTTCTGGTTGTTCCTGAATAGATAAAGTCATGTTGAATGCTAAGAGTTTTCTATACAGGTTGGGCATCCCAAATCTGAAAACCCGAAATCCAGAATATTCCAAAACCTGAAACTGTGCGTACTGATGTGACACTCAACAGAAATGATTATTGGAGCATTTTGGATCTTGGATATTCAGATTTGGGATGTTGAGCCGGTAAGCATGATGTAAATATTCCAAAATTCTCAAAAATCTGAAATCTTAAACACTGCTTGTCCCAAGCATTTCAGATGAGGGATACTCAATCTGTACAGAGTTTGATCCAAACTACTCAGAAAATACAAATAAGAGTGAAAGCTCTAGATGTAATGAAGTAAACAAGAGGCTACTGTGTGGTGACTGACCAAAATGATTTGGATTATTTCATTTTGAAAAATTGTGAGCAAAGTCTGACAAAACATTTAAAGTTGTGGTCTGGGTGTGGTGGTTCATGCCTGTAATCCCAGTGCTCTGAGAAGCCCAGGTGGGAGGATAGCTTGAGGCTAGGAGTTTAAGACCAGCCTGGACAAACATAGCAAGACCCCATCTCTACAGCAGAATTTAAAAATTAGGCTTGTGTGGTGACATGCACCTATAGTCCCAGCTACTCAGAAGTCAGGAGGATTGCTTGAGCCCAAGAATTTGAGGCTACAGAAAGCTGTGATTATGCTACCATAGCACTCCAGCCTGGGCAACAGAGCAAGACTCTGTCTCTAAAAAAAAATTAAAGTCATGATTGGTATGGCTGCATGAAACAAGTGTTAGAAGAAAAGAATGACGGTGCCTGACTTGAAGCTTAGGAAAATTAAGTGACCTTCACATGGGTGTCATCTCATGAAGTGCTAATAGCTGAAAACAAATGTTGGCTTTGTAGAAAGTAAAATCATTTCAGAATGTAGAGTACACTCATCAATTCCTAATTAAAATTGAGTTGTTGAAGGTTGTGACTGGTAGAAAACATGTCTAATATTGTTTTTGTCCACTCAGTGTCTCTTCATTTGGGGAGCCACCCCTCCCCTGTTCTGAGTGGTTGGTGGTCCGTCAGGCGATCTTACGATCTAATAACTGGAGTTTGGTCATCCCTGTTGCAACAGTGATTGCTTATTACTCCTGCAGACCCAGTCAGAATTCTTTGAAAACTGATGTGTGTGTGCTAGGAGAAAGATGTCCCTTTTTTTTTTTTTTTGAGTTGGAGTCTCACTCTGTTGCCCAGGCTGGAGTGCAGTGGCATGCTCACGGCCATACCAGTGTCGACCTGTTGGGCTCTGGCGATCCTTCTGCCTCAGCCTTCCAAGAAGCTGGAATTACAGGCAAGCATCACCATGCTCAGCTAATTTTTTGATTTATTGTAGAGATGAGGTCTTGCCAAGTTGCCCGGGCTGTTCTCGAACCCATGGGCTCAAGCAATCCCCTTACCTCAGCCTCCCAAAGTGCTGGGGTTACAGACTTGAGCCACTGCGCCAGGCCAGATGCTCCCTTTTCTCTGAAGATTTAATCTGGGAGGATGCTGGTGCCATTCTTTCCTACATGTATGAGAAGCCATCTGTGGTAGAAGCAGCCATATGGATATGAGAGGTGGATGGTAGTATGAGTAGGTGGGTGGTGCCAGTTTCCATCTCAGGGAACATGGTCAGTGGTGCTGTGGTTTTCCTTTGTTTCTGTAAGCTACCTTGGTGTCCTTCTCAGTCATTGGGCCGAAATTCTATGTTTAAATTGGATTGCAGCAGTAAGTGGTCTGATAAATATGTGACACTTTTGAATTTAAGGTCTAAATCTTCAAGTTGATTCACATTCTTCTACAGTTTGCCACCTCCCTTCTCCTTAAAAAAGATGCCCGTTATTCATCATTTATACATGCATTCAGCCCTTCCTTCATTCAACCTGCTGCACACATTTATTAAATGTCAGCTGTGTGCAGTTGGGTGCAGCTGCCCGGGTAGTCATTGAGTATATATACTAGACTGAATGAATGTCGGGTTTTAGCTAATACAGTACATTTTAATGTATTTAGGTTTTAGGTTACACAAATCAATATGCATGTATTAAAGAATAATCAGTGCAGTGCTTAGCATTTTAGTAATATGTAAGAATGAGAGGAGTTCTTTGCCTTTAAAGTGCTTCTAATTTGGTTAAGAAATCCAGATTAATATATAGGAAGCACAATACAAAAAGCGATAATGCGCAATTGTATTCTAAGTTGGTTCTGATGAACATGGTTTTGACAGGCACAGAAAATAATTGGAGGAAGGGTGGAGTTGGCAATGATCATGGGGACCCAAGGTGGGATGGGAGTGATCTGGCTGCAGCAACGTGTGTTTTGGGAGCGAGGTGGCGAGAACGAGGTGGGCTGTTGTAGATACATCCATGTGTGAGCGTTTGGAAAGCCCAGCAGAAACTTTGTTTTCTGTGCTAAGGTGGAGGTTTGTTTGAATACAATTGTTTGTATCTCTTTTAATGTCATTTGGTGATGCTAAAATATGAATTAAGTAATGAAATGGTATAAAATTGTGGCAAAATCTTTGTTATATCCATCTGTCTTGAAGATTTAAAAATACAATAATTAACTGAGAATGCTGTTTTGTGTTATATAGTTATATAACTACTTTATTTCTTCTTACCTTTCTCTTTTTCAGAAACCCCTTAGGAACTCTCAAAACTATACCCCCTTCCTAGAGATATAGCCAGTTCAAAACTGATGTAGAAATGGATGCAAAAACATTAAGAAGAGATAAGGAACAAAATTAAACTGATGCTTGATCACGCTTGGAATATTCTTTTTGGGCTCCAGATACTAGAAACTGTGTCGAGTTTAGTGTTGTGTCATTCTGTCGTTAAGTGCTGTTGTTGCCCAGCTGCTGTGGCTCATGCCTGTAGTCCCAGCAATTTGGGTAGTCAAGGCGGAAGGATCACTTGAGCCCAGGAGTTCAAGACCAGACTGGGCAACATGGCAAGAGCTTGTCTCTACAAAATTCAAAAAATTAGCCAGACGGATTGGTGTGTGCCTGTCGTCTCAGCTACTCAGGAGGCTGAGGTGGGAGAATTGCTTGAGTCCCAGGAGTTCGAGCCTGCAGTGAGCTATGACTGCACTACTGCACTCCAGCCCGGGTGACAAAGTGAGACTCCACCTCACAGAAAAAATGCTGTTTTTTTCTAGGATCTTATGGACCTTCTTTCCTAATAGCTTCATATCTGACCCTCAACTCTAAGGGACTAACAGTTGAGAGTGTTCCATTATACTAGGGTTGGCAAACTTTTGCTGTAAATGGCCAAATAGCAAATATTTTAGGTTTTCTGGGCCATATGGTTTCAGTGGCAGTTATTGTAACACAAAAGAAGCCCTGGGCAATATGTAAATGAGTGAGTGTGGCTGTGTTCCAGTGAAACTTAATTTACAAAGCAGGCAGCAGGCCAGATTTGGTCCACAGGCTGACGTTTGATTCCACAGGCTCTCCCGCCACATCTGTGCACCTGCTGGCATCTTTATTTATCCTGCCTGTCGTTGCTGTTGGTGAATTGCCTTTGTTCCTTTCCAAGTTTGCTTTTTCACCTTGTTCACTGGATTCCATCTCTTCTAACCCACAGCTTCATTTCTTTCCTTTCCTCCTTGTCATTTTTTTCTTCATTTCCGCTAGATCGTTTTCCTAAGCATGTAGTCATACTCTGATTTCCCCCCCCTTTAAAAAACAAGCAAAATAACCCCACTTCAGCTCCTTTCCCTCTGGTGGTAAAGCTCCTTGGGTTGTCAGCACTACGTCTCTGTTTGTCTTCCCATCTTTTCTTCGCCTTCCTCTTCTGTAATTCCACTGAAACAGTTGTAGTTAATGTTACCAGTGATCTTCACATTAAGTCCAGTGGTCAGTGTTCTCTCCTCTTCTTACTTGGCAGAGTTAGAGTTGCTCAATCCCTTTTCCTGGAAACGTTGTCTTCATTTTGCTTTCAGGACATCACATTCCTGATTTACTTGTGTTCTTGCTGGGTGCTTCTTTTCTGTTTTATGTGCTGGCTCTTTCTCATCTCTTTCTGCTAAATGCTGTAGTGTCTTGTGGCTCAGGCCCTGGGCTACTCATACATAAATATATACATACGTATACACCCACTGACGGCTCCCTAAATTTTATCTTTCACCTAGACCTCTGTATTCTATATCCAGCTACACATTCCACGTTGCTACTTGGATGTCAGATAGACTTCTCAGTTTTTACATGGCTGAAACTGAACTTGTAATATTCTTCTCTGCTATTTTCACCAGTCTTTCCTATCTTAGTATGTAGCAATTCAGTTTTTCTAATTGCAGTCAGAACTTATCATTGACATGTCTCTTTCTCCTGTCAACGAATCTGGTAGGCTCTACCTTCAAAACACATTCAGTCTGACCATGCCTGATTGTCCCCACCAAGCCCCTGTTATCTCTTGCCTGAATGATTGTGGTGTAAATCCTTTACTTCCGCTCTGAATTCCTTGTAAATACTCTGTTCTTAACATAGCAGCAGAGTGAACTCCTTAAAAGTAATTCAGCTCATGTTGCCGCTCTGCCCACAGTGCTCCATCCAGTAGCTTCCTGTCTCATTCACAGTAAAACCGAAGTCTTTCCAGCATCCACGAGGCCTTGTTTCTGTCCCCTGATTACCTCCCTGACCTCATCTGCTGCTTTCCCTCTCACACTCTCTGTTCCCGTCATGCGGATGTTCTCGGTTCCCCCCCGCATGTTTGAAGCATGCTGCACACAGGGCTTGGCACTTACTATTTCTTTCTTGGATTGCTGACTCCCTCCACTCCTTAAGATCTTGGCTCCAATAAGACCTTGTCAAGTGAGGGCTCCCTGACTTCATATTTAAAATTGCCACAGTCTGGTTCTGTCTTTCTGTCCACGCTGTGTTTTTCTCTGCAGCACCTGTCACCTTTGAATATAGTATATAATTTACTTTGTTTATTATCTAAAAATCAGTAGAACGCTGGCACCATGAGGGGAGGGCTGTTGGTCTGTTTTGTTTCCTGCTGTATTCCCAGTACCTAGAAAGCGATTTGGTGCTAGCTACACGCCCAGCACTGTCCCAGATGCTGGTGATAACAGCAAAGACATGACAGACATGGTGGTTATGCACATGCAGTTTGTGTTCCAGTGGTAGAGACAGATACAAAAAAAGCTGGCAAGTAAAATATTGCCAGGATTAAAAAGTGTTTCAAAGAAGAAAGACAAGAAGATAAAGTAGAGGGTAATTTTTCTTTTTGAGGAGATTTTTGAATATGGTTTTTAGGTTGGCGAAGGCCTTTCTGAGATGCTGACATTTGAGCTGAGACCTAAAAGATGAGAAGGAGCTGGCCATTCAAAGAATGGGAGAAAGACCATTTCAAGCAGGGGACGGCAGATGCAGAGGTCTGAGATAGGAAAGCTAGAAAGAGTATGTGAGGTGCTGAATC
This sequence comes from Tarsius wallacei, assembly GCA_963574415.1. Taxonomy (NCBI): domain Eukaryota; kingdom Metazoa; phylum Chordata; class Mammalia; order Primates; family Tarsiidae; genus Tarsius; species Tarsius wallacei. The sequence continues at coordinate 41,700 of CAUYQG010293352.1, read as the reverse complement.
TGTGGTGGCTCGCTGGGGTTTATTTACAGATGGGGAGAGTGGTGTGAGATGAAGTAGAAGACCAGGTATCACTATTTCCCGCAGGTCGTAAAGAGATTATCTTTTATTTTAAGTGCCTTGGTGCAATAGACTGAATGCTATGTCCTGCCTCCCTACCTCCAAATTCATATATGAAACCTAATCCCTAATGTGGTGGTATTACAAGTGAGGCTTTGAGATGTGAGAGGTGATTAAGTCATGAAGGCAGAGCCCTCATGAATGGGATTAGTGCTCTTATAAAAGAGATCCGGGCCAGACACAGTGGTTCATGTCTGTAGTCCTGGCACCTTGGGAGGCTGAAACAGGAGGATCGCTTAAGGCTAGGAGTTCAAGACCAGCCTGGGCAACATAGCGAGACCCCTGTCTCTACAGAATTATTTGGGCTTGGTGGTGCTTCCCTGTAGTCGTAGCTACTTGGGAGGTTGAGGCAGGAGGATTGCTTGAGCCCAGAAGTTTAAGGCTGTAGTCAGCTAGGCCTCGGCAACAGAGTGAGACCCTGTCTCTAAATTAATATATAAGTAAGTAAATAAATAAATAACCCCAGAGAGCTCTCTAACCCCTTTTACCATGAGAGGACATAGTGAGAAGATGGCCATCCATGAACCAGGAAGTAGGCTTTTATCAGACACAAGATTTGCTGGTGCCTTGGTTTCAGACATCCCAGCTTTTAGAATTGTAAGAAATAAATCACGCACTCAGCAGTTTTGTTATAGCAGCTGGAGCAGACTAAGACACGTGGGAAACCACTGAAGAGTTTGAAGCAGGCGAGATTGTGGTTGACTTTATATTATTTTATATCCCCCTGTAGCTTCAACATTTCCATCTTATACTGGTGTGAAGTATATTATTTTGAGTTTGTTCAGGAAAAACTCACTAGGTTTACCACAGAAATCCCTCTCTGTTTGAGAATTTCAAAGTTTTCATGGCTTCATGCTACTTTTTTTATAAAGTTTTATAAGAATGTGATCTAGAGGCAAAGAGGACCACCATTCTCATAACACCCAAATGTAAGTTATTTGCTTGTGCTGTCATAGGAAGTGTGCCAGATGGAGGTCCTGGTGATCCAAGACAGCATTTTAAGAAACACTGACCTCAGGATAACCAGTAGCTGCTGTAAACATCTTTATATGTGTATTCTTGACTTTTTACTGAGAGATTTCCATTTGTTTCTTCATTCTCTATCCGTCTATTGCTGTTTGAACAAATTAAATCTTAATATGTCTACCATTTGAGCTCTGTTTCTTTTTTCCACTTAATATGTTTTGGATATCTTTCTGTTAATAAATATAAGTTTACAATATTGTGTTTAAAATTGAATAATATTCTCAAAAAATACAAATACCATAATTTAAACATTACTTATTGGTAGATATTTATTTTTAATTTTGTGATTTTATAAACAGTGGTGCAAAGAACATCTCTGATTATTGCCTTTCTAAAAGTAAATCAGAAGTTGTGTACTTTTCTCCTAGGTTTTTTGTATATATATTGCAAATTATTCTTTGTAAAGGTCATGGCATCTTCTGTTTCCATCATTAATACATCAGAGTGCCTCTTTTCCCTCACGAACACTAAGTGTTAGAAATATGTCACATCTTTTGCAATCTGAATAGCAGACACTTTCTTGCTATTTTAATGTGTTTTGAGTTCTAGTGAGGTTGGGCATGTTTCCACTTAAATTCCTCTGTGACTCTTTCCTCTGCCTATTTTTAATGTGTTATTTTTTATTATTAAGAGATATGTTTGTATACAAAATGCACACAATATAAATGTGGTTTAAAGATTAAAACTTAAGTGACTGGCGTGCAGGTGTTTTATTATGATAAGGTAGACGCTCTTTTCCTCATCCCCCACTGTATTACCTAGTCAGATCCTCTTCTCTGCTCCCAACCAATATAAAACTGCTATTCTAACTTTTGGTATTTTTATGACTGTAAACACCAAATTGTTTCGTTTTAAAAATTTGGTAACAGCTACTCAGTGAGAGGGTAACAGTGCCACTATTAGATGGTAGCTCCCAGGGAAAGGTAAGGTGAACAGAGCACCTGGATCATGGTCTGGCTTTAGCTCCTCTGGTGTTACCAGAGCCCCGTTTGGGTAAGTCAGTGTGTAAAGCTGTGAGTGAATCCTAGGAACCCCAGGCTCACGAAATCAGAGAATCCAGCAGGCCTGTAGTGTAGACCAGATATTGGCCGTCTGGGGGAGGGAGTAGGCTGCTCTGTGATTTTGGTTTCTGAGCTCACCATGCGGCTGATCTGGATGTAAAGTCATGGAACGGAAAGCAGAAGCATCAGTGTGAGTCAATGCAAGTCAAATACAGATAAGAATCCAGGCCAGCCTCGCCTGGGAATTCTGTACTATGGCTGAAAAGATGGCAAAATGCCGTGAGGTTTTGGTAATGGCAGTCCTTAGTGTTCTTACGTTTTGATGTCAAAGATGTCTTATCTTTGGATTGACTGGAGTGATGTGATCTGGCATCCACCTGTTTTTGTCCTGGGAGTTCCCTTCACTGTCATCTTGGGGATATTATGTATTTCTCCCTCCTCTGTTTGATCTCTTATTGCCTGCATTTCTTGTCTTTCTCTTTCTTGGTTTATTCTCTTATTTTGGTGGAGTATATTCCTAGTAATTTCTCGGAGAAGGATGTCTGGTATTTTGAGATTTTGCTCATTTTCATTTTACCCGGGTAAACTGAAGTGTTGACTTGGCAAAGTATAGAAGAATTCTTGGCTGAAAGTTTGACGTCAGAATTTGAACGCGCTGCCCCTTTGTTTTTCCATTGTTGTGACGGAGAAATCTAAAGCCATCTGATTTCTAATCCTTTGTGATGTGACCTTTTTGTTTCTCTCTGGAAATTTGTGGGGTGTTCTTTGTGCCTCCCCTGTTCTAAATCTCTGCAGTGATGTTCCTTGGTTCATTATACTGAGCACTTAGCGGACATTTTCATTCTGGAAACTGATTTCCTACAGCTCAGTACTTGAAAAAAAGTCCCCCACCCCTTTGTTTGTGCTTTCTTGCTGTCCTCCTAACAGTCAAATGTTAGACCTCCTGAGTTGTTCTTCTGACTTCCTTATCCTAGTTTCCATCTGTGTTTGTTCTCCTTTCTGAGAGGTTATCTCACCTTTACTTTCGGAACCCTTCATTGCACTTTTTGCTTCTCTGTGTTTCTTATTTCTAAGAGTTTTTATTCTTTTAATATTCCTCTTATAGGGCATTCTGATCTTATTTCTTATATCCCTAAGACATCCATGAGTTTTAAAAAATGCTATGTCTTAATGTATAGTACCTGTCTCTAACAAGTTTTTTCCCCCATTTATTTGGTCTGGACTTTGAACTAAGGATTTTCTCAAGTGTCTGGCAATCCTTGACTGTCTGCTCATGACTCAGAAGCTGATGGGAAGCTCTGTCTGAACCACGGGGCGACTTGTAACACAAGGTTCTGCTCTGGAGAGCTCTTTGGGCCTGGTCAGGCTCCAGACTCTGGCTCAGATTCTCAAACTGACTGGTGAAACTCCAGGATTATTTTTCCTATATCCCAGTCTATTACAGGCTGATAGTTTTAAACTATAATAAAAATAAATTACTAGGATAATGAGATTTACAGAATGAAGACATACAAGATACAGGACCATGTTTTTATTATTAGATTCAACAGACATACCTCTGATAATTGCTATAATCATTTCTAAATGCTTTACTTTTAGTTTCTGTACCTATCTTGTCATGGACTGGTGACAGATGGTTTATCATCAGCAGACCATAGTTTAAGTAGCACTGTGTTAATCCAGGAGCCAACCTAGAAGGGAAAAATGGGGGCGTGGCGTGAGGATTTGTGTCTGCTATGTGTATAGTCATTTAATCCTGTTGTTTGGTATGGTGCCCACTCTCGTCTGTGCCTGGTCCTCCCTATTTCAGAGGTTCTGTTTTACCTTCTGTAGAGAGTAAACCTCTAGACTTCCGCTGTGGGAACAGCAGGTAGCTACAGCATGATAGAGTGGGGAAGGGAATCTTGGCATCTAACTAAACATTCAGCAGCCCTCTCCACACTTTTCTTTAACTTCCCTCTCTTTCCTCCCACTTCAGAGTTTACGTAGTACTACCAGTTCCTAGGCCTTTTGAAGATTCAGTGTCAAGTGGGTTCGTTCTTAGCTTTCTTCGCTGTTTGTCTGGGATTAAGTCTTGGGTCTGCGAGGTCTTTTCTGCCTATTTGGTTTCCAGCACCCAAAATTTAGTTGCTGTTGTTACCTCTCTTACTTCCTATTGTTAATTTTCTGTAAGGGCTTTCTTATATATTTGATGTTGTGAATGTTCCCTTTCTCCAGTCCCTTTCTCCTTTTTAACTGTATCAGCAATAAAATTTATATTTATTTTTTTGTTGTATGTTTTATTGTCCACAGATATTTCTTTCTTCTGCATTACATTATTTTTTTGTATTCTTTTCTTTCTGATTGAAGCTTGATTTTGCTGAAATCTTTACTCGAAACTTTTTTCTTCGAAGAGAAACTATATATAGGTATATATAAGTATACTACTTTTTGAATCTTTGCATATCCAAAATTGAGCTTTTTGCTCTCATATGGGTGTTCTCTTGGATATGGAATTAATTCTTGAGTTAATCTTTTTCCTTCGGGACCCTGTAAATTTTATTACATTGTCTTCTAGCATTTAGGGTTGTAATAAAATGTCAGATTAATACTGGTATCTGATTAAAAGTACTGTTGGTGATGAAAAATGGAATACCTTTTTAGGTAACTTTCTCGCTGCCTTTTTTTTTTTTTTTTTTTTTTGAGTCGGAGTCTCACTCTGTCATCCAGTCTGTAGTGCAGAGGCACAATCAAGATGATCATGGTTCATGACAGCCTCAACCTCCTGGGCTCAGATGATCCTTCCACCTCAGCATCTGAAGTAGCTGGGACTACAGGCGCACGCCACCATACTCAGCTAATTTTTTATGTTTTTGTAGAGATGAGGTTTCACTGTATTGCCTAGGCTGATCTTGATCTCCTGCGCTCAAGCAATCTGTCCACCTCAGGCTTGGCTCTCACCACCTCTTTGGACAGCATTTCGTTTTTATCTTTTAAATTAAAATTTTTTATGAGGATAAGTTGTAGATCAAGTTTATATTCTCCTACCTAGTACTTCTGCCTGACATTGGCGAGCCTTTAATTTTAAAAATTCAAGTCTTTTTGGGAAAACAAAACAAAAAACTGGGTGTAATTTTGTCTCTTGTTTTAAAAATTATTGTTTCTCCCCCATCTCCTTTGTTCTCTCTTCATGACAGTATGCTCTTATTTATTTTCAGTATATTTCAGGACTTACTGAGATTGTCAATTATTACTTGATTTTTAAAAATGTTTTCCTCCTTTCTATTTCAGAAATTTCACTGTAGTCACTCTGGGAGAGAGCACAGGGGAGAGGTTTCTCTGAATATTAAGATTATTTCCCCTTTTTTGAGCTATTGTATCCAGGCATGTTTCTGCTTACGTACATTTTTTGTTGGCATTGGTAGTTGAGATGAGTTCTTAAGGAATAAACCAAGATTTTCTCAGTGTTTTTTTAGTTAGGAGGGGGGCAAGTTGAGAGTTAACCTAATTTTTTTTTTCCTGATAGGGTAGAGATAATTTACTTAAGCAAAGGAAGTTCGCCATAGGTGTAGGGTCATCTTTGTCAGTAGTAATTTCCTCTTTTCTCTCTCCTGACAGCTGGTGCTAGCAACCCCTGACTCTGTCTGGCCTCTGGACCCAGCTTGAGGCTCGGGGTTAATTTCCTTCCTCCTCATACCTCAGCCTGAGCCTCGTGTCACCCGAAGGACTTCCCCCGATCTTCCACTCAAGCCTCACTTTCTCTTCCAAGGTATGTTTGCTGGGACAGCGAGCCGAATAATGTCTCTCACTTCCTTACTTGGGACATATTCGATAGATAGCATTGAATATTGGTTGGATGGCTGTCCCCTAGGGGACTTCTCTTTAAACCTGGAAACTTGCAGTGGGTCATTGTGTGTTTTCACTCTTCTCTCACCAGACTGTTTCCCACCAAGCACCTTGCAGTTTGTGTACGGAGTATTTCCTAGTTCCTGGCCATTTGGAAGGATTTTATTTATTACATTTTTTGGTTGTTGCAGTGGGCAGTTGGGGGAGGGAGGAGACCAAATGGTTTGAATTGCCATCCTGATACAGGAAGCTCTAGATTATTTTAATACTTTTACAAAATTGTATTATGTCAAGACTTGAGATGTTGGTCAGATCTTACGAGGCAATAATAATAATACATATATATGTACTAATACATATGTACATATACGGGGTGCCAAAAAAATGTATACACATTTTAAGTGTGACGTTCACTCAAAAAATGATGTTAATCAAATGAATGCTAGCGTCACCATGCAACAGGCAGGACAGTCAAAATGGTGGAAGCACCATTGAGTAAATGTCGTACTCCACATTGCTACTGTAACTCAATTCAACTGTGAAAAGTGATACATAGATAACATCCCTTAAAATGTGTATACATTTTTTGGCACCCCCTGCATAAACAACTGCCTATATACGTGTTGTTATATATGTAGTATTTGTTCATAAGTGGCAGCTGTAGTGTAAGTTGCTATCAGGCACATCAGGGTTCTCCAGAGAGACAGAACCAACAGGATGTATATGCAGTCAATTACTGCCTACTGATGGGGATATAGTCTGAGAAAGACTTCATTTGGTGACTTTGTGCTGGTGCAGACATCATGTGGTGTCCTTATACAAGCCTGTGGTATAGCCTATTATACATCTACACTATATGGTGTAGCCACCTGCTCCTAGGCTACAGCCCTGTACAGATGGCACAGTACTGAGTGCTGCAGGCAGTTGTAACACAGTGTTAAGAGTTTGTGCATCTAAACGTACCTAAACATAGAAAAGGTGCAGGAAAATTATGGTATTATAATTTTATGGGACCACCATTGTTAATACACTTCATTGCTGACTGAAATGTCATGGCCTACATGACTGTAGATTAGCTAGATAGATGGTGGGAGAGAGGGGGAGAGGGAAAGGGAAGGAAGGATGTAGAGGGAGGGAGGGAGAAAGAGAAGGAGGAAGAAAGAGAGAGACAGAGATGAGAGTATATTGGGGGAATTGGCTCATGTGATTATGGAGGCTGAGAAAATCCCATGAGGCAGTCTGCCAGCTGGAGATCCCCAGATGCCCATAGCATGGCTCAGTCCAGGGCCAAAAGCCTCAAAACCAGAGAAGCTGATGGTGCGACTCTCAGTCCAGGGCTGAAAGTCCAAGAACCTGGGGGCCGCTGTTGTCAGTCTTGGGGTCCAGAGAGCCTGGAATTCTGATGTCCAAGGGCAGGAGCACGAGAGTGTCCCAACTCTAGGAGAGCAAGAAAGGAAATCCTTCTCTCTACATTTGCATCCAGCCCCCCGGCAGATTCTATAGTGCCCACTCACGTTGAGGGGGATTTTCCCCACTCAGTCTGCTGACTCACATCTCAATCTCCTCTGAAAACCTCCTTCCAAACACATACTGAAGTAACGTTTCACTGGTTTTCTAGGTCGTCCTTAATCCAGTCAAGTTGATGCCTAATATTAACCTTTACGTATTGCCTTCCCATGCTGTAAGTTGAACATAGTTGAAGACAAAATAGATTCTCTAGAGAAACTTAAAATTTGAGAGCAGTTAACAAACCCCAAACTACCTAAAATATACAAACTCTCCTAATACTGTATTGTATAAGCCATACATTAAATATGAGTGACAGTGATACTGAACATTATTTAACAGTCATCAAACCTAAGGAAAAGCTAAATGGTTTTCTTAATAAGGTGGTCTCTTTTATCAGCTTGTTTTATAATTTTTATTTCTTTGTCTGGCAAAAAAGTTCCCAGTGAAGCTTTTGAAGCTCTTATATTTGAAGTTGAAGTTAGTGAGAACTAATATGAAAACCCTAGTAGTACAGAAGAGGTGTCAAATGTGAACCAAGACAAAAGCAATGATAATACTAAAAGAGTTTCTGTCTGCTAGGCTTGTAAAGCCTTTTGATACTCAAAAGCAAAAAGAGTACTTTTATAATCATACGTTTTATCTCCAAGTGAGCCATTATTAGGGAAGGAAGCCAAAGCGGTCTGCTGTGTTTTATTTCACAATCATTTTAACTTCTGAGTTACATGTTGGAGTGACTTAAGAGATTGGGTGGTTTGATTTCCTGCCTCTTCAGATATTCTCTCCCCTCCACTCTTGCCCTAGTCACTGAAGGCAAACTGGATAGATGATCTAGCAGTGCTGCTTTCTTTTTAGTCATCTCATGTCATTCTTACTGCACAAAACAGCCCGAACGAAGTAGTTAAAACTTGATTCTTGCTTTGTAGAGGCTTCTCTTGTTGGTAACATCTGGTCCCTTCTGCTACACAGATAAGTGTGGTGCTTTACTAGTTGGTCTGGAAGTATTGTAAAGCTGCGTCTTCGTTTAGGGATAGCAGCAGATACCCTTCTCAGCCTTCTATCCTGGCTTCCTATGAGGAGAGTTTCAGTTATTTTTCAGTTTTTCTTTTAGGAACCCCCAGACCCTTCACAAGACCTTGATCTTGTGTTGCCTTTTCTTTGTAATGCTACTCCCATTCTGAGTTCATTGTTTTAAAGATGGCCTCATTAAAGAAGTAGATACTTATTCTCACACATGGGTGGTCAGAGAAAGCCCTAAGTAGTATCTCACACAGAATGACTTCTGCTTTATTAAACTCATAATTATCCAGGCCATTATTGTTATTTTCTAACACAGTAATGGGAATACATAGTCTGGCAAAGGAGTTTGTGCTGCTTCTGATATGGAAAGCAGCACTAGTTTAGACCTTGAAATATTAGGCTTCATGTAACATTTGGGTGATTTATATGGAAAGTCAAGAGGCTGCTTAAAGTTGACCCTGTCCCACAAAGTTAGGGCTTATGATGTGTAATACGGACATTTATGCCATATAATTTTTCTAATTTAAAAATATTCATGGTAGATACTCTCAGAAAAATGAGAATTCCATTCAGGTAAACTTCCCAGATCACAATTTTGGATGAAAGTTTTCAATATGCTAAAATATATTAAATAATTTTATGCCTTCTTAAATAGGGTATTCTCCGTATGATAAAACTTTCTTGACATGATCTGCGGTCATTGTGATTATCAGTTGTTCTATAACATGTTGTAGAAGTGCCATCAAAGGCTGTTGATGCATAGATGACTATGCATCTTAACCTAGGTTATTTTGACCTGCTACGCTTTTAGGATTTTGTGTTCCCTGCCCTGGTTTTTATTGAGGTGGAGTTCACGTGACATAAATTGGCCATTTTAAAGTGTACACTTTAGTGACATTCAGTACACTCACAGTGTTGTGCACCCAGCACGTCTATCCAGTTCTAAAACATTTTGATCACCCCCAAAAGAGACCTTGTACCCAATAGGCAGTCATTTTATTTCCCCTCCTCCTCTCAGCCCCTGGCAACAGCTAATCTGCCTTCTCTGGATCATTCATCCCTCCTGCCTTTTTAAAGATATTTTTGCTCTCTCTCCCTGTCTTCGTCTGTTTTCTGTTGCTACAACAGACTACCTGGGACTGGGTAATTTATAAAGCAAAGAAGCCTGGAGCCTGACAAGTCCAGGGTTGAGGGCCACATCTGGTGAGAGTTTTCTTGTGGTGATGACTCTCTGCAGAGTCCTGAGGCAGTACAGGACATCACATGACAAAGGGGCTGGAGTTTACCACACTGGCTTTTGTAACAGACCCACTCGTGATAACTAACCCACTCCATGAATGTATTAACCTGTTCATGAAGGCTTTGCCCTCATGACCCTCTTAAAGGCCACACCTCTGAATACTGTTATATTTTGGGAATTAAATTTCAACATGAGCGAGTTTCAGGAGAGGGACAGACATTCAAACCATAGTAGCCCTGTCAAGGGACTCTTAATCTTCATTTGCTAAGGACTGTGAAACCAAAGCAAATTCACTTAAATTGCTCAGAACAAGAGTAGACTTTGCATGAGAATGTACAGGGCATGCCTGTGAGGAGAGGGCATGGACTTTGTGGCATCAGTTTTGGCTGCCATGCATCCTGCTTAATTACATTCTACTTCTTGACCGTGTACTGGAAGGGTGGAGTTGCTGGATAAGCGACTCTGAATAAGCAATGTGTATACCCTGCCTCCTCTTTTAGATTGTAAGCTACAGCAGAGGAGGGACCATGTTTTTTGGTTTGTTTGTTTGTTTGTTTTTATTTATCTATTGTAGAGACAAGACCTCACCAAGTTGCCCATGCTGGTCTCAAACCTGTGGGCTAAGGCAATCTTCTCGCCTCGGCCTCCCAAAGTGCTTGGATTACAGGCTTGAGCCACCATGCCCAGCCAGGGACCATAAGTTTTAATCTCTCCACAGCATGCATCAAAGCATTTCACACACGTAGTAGACATTTATTAGCAAATGTTAGTTGATTGAGTTATTTAAAATGCTATCTTTACACTGACTATTAGACCTTGGAATATGTTATTTTATAAGAAAAATTTTGTGTAGATATTTTGAAATGGAATTGATGATATTTAGGTATATGAAAATTAAAAATTTTTTAGCATTACACAAAATATACTTTTGTCACATGATATTACTATAAGAAGCAATTTGCCTTTTGTAATGAAGCCCATGATAGACTTCTTGATTATATGTAGTAATAGGAAAGCTTGGGTATGGATAATCCAGAATGACAATATGGCATTTTGACAAATGGAGAACAGCTGGTACTAGCTGTAACTAAAACAAGTTTTGCATTCATGGTTCTCACCCTCCGATTCTGGTATGGGGCAGGTTGCATCGGTAATGATGATGCTTGTCACTGTTAAGAAATCACTCTGTAGGGAATGTTCTTACTTAGTGTAGTGTATCTACCAGGTATCATTTACCTTTTTTTTTCTTTGAGATGGAGTTATACTCTGTCACCCAGGCTGGAATGCAGTGGCACGCTCATGGCCACCCCAGCGTCAACCTGCTGGGCTCAGGCGATCCTTTCGCCTCAATCTTTCAAGTAGATGGAACTACAGGCACGCGCTACCATACCCGGATAATTTTTTTATATATTGTAGAGACGAGGTCTCACCAAGTTGCCCAGGCTGGTCTTGAACCCTTAGGGTCAGGCAATCCACTCGCCTCGGCCTCCCAAAGCGCCAGAATTACAGGCTTGAGCCACTGTGCCTGACCCATTTATCTTTTTTTCTAGCCATTTGTTACTTTTTACTTTTGAAGAAAAAGTTTTTAGATCCAGTAATACAGTAAAAGACATTAAAAGAAAAGTTTTAATGTTTTACTGTTATCAGACATGGCATATGAAAGAATTCTTATTAACTTATTATCAATTGAGCATATATATGAGTGTGTTTTAAGTTTGAGAAATGTTAAAAGGATCTCTTATTAGCTTATTATGTAAGTTATTAACTTTTCCTGAGTCAGAGTCTCACTCTGTAACTCAGGCTGGAATGCAGTGGCACTGTCACGGCTCACCACAGTCTTGACCTCTTGGGCTCAGACAATCTTTCCTCCTCAGCCTCCTGAGTAGCTGGGACTACAGGTACATGCCACCACGCCTGGCCACTTTTTTGGGGGAGCGGGGTAGAGATGTGGTCTCACTCTGTTGCTCAGGCTGGTCTCGAACTCTGGAATTGTAAGTATGAGCCACTGTGCCCAGCCTCACTTTTTAAATGATATTCTCTCAGTAAAGGATTTCTAAAACAGTGATGTTCCTAAGTGTTTACATTAATTGAAATTTAAAACAGACCTGTGGGTGGACTTTATGTGCTTAATGTGATTTACACACTGTTTTCTTTAGCTTATCTCATTTTAATTTATTATTTATATATATATATTTAAGAGCATAAAAATAAGAAAATGTAGTTTTTCTTTTTTTTCTTTTGAGTCTCGGTCTCATTCTGTCACCCAGACTGGAGTGCAGTGACATGATCAGGGCTCACTGCAGCCTCAACCTCCTGGGCTCAAGCGATCCTACCACGTCAGCCTCCCGAGTCGCTGGGACTTCAGGCGCGTGCCACCACCCGGCTAGTGTTTCAGTTTTTAGTAAAGGCAAGGTCTTGCTATGTTGCCTAGGCTGGTTTCAAAATCCTGGGCTCATGAGCAATCCTCCCTCCTTGGCCTCCCAAAGTGCTGGGATTTACAGGTGTGCCCGACCAGAAAAGTGTAGTTTTTCTGATAATACAGTTTGATATTTTTATGCCCAAACCTTCAGTACTCAGATTCCTATCTCTGCAAAATAGTTTCATGTCCACTACATAGTAATCACATACAGAAATAAAGATAGCAGCTGTTTACACAGCACTTCACTGGTTACCTTTACATATGTTTTCTCGTGTAATCGTCACTACAACCTTGTGAAAGAGGTGGGGGAAATACTAATCCCCCCCCCCATTTTACAGATGGAGAAACTAAGACACAGAGATTGAAACTTGTCTAAAGTAGCATGACCAGTAACATGAATTAATGGGATTGGATGGTCATGGGTACGCTCTCATTTGCTGAAGGCTTTCTTTGCTGTTGTCTGCCTGAGTTCTGGTGACAAAAAACCAAATAGCCACAAGGGTAGAGAACCAGAAAGGTACGAAGTAGATGGGCTACACCTGGGAAACGTGCTGCCCCTTTTCATTTCTTCCTTTTTGTTCTTTTTTCACCAGTCAGTAATGCTAACTTGAGAGAGCAGGTAATGTTATGTTGTTGTTTTTGTTAGAGGAATGAAGCTTTTATTTTAAATGTAGATTAGCCCTGAGGAATAAGGAAGTAGGAAATCTGGAGAGAAGTCTGTTGGAATTCCCAAAAAGCAATAGTGGAGGATCAGCCAAGCAACGAGAACGTTAACGGGACATAGGAAGCCCCGTGTATGTACTGGCACTTAAGTTTTTAGGACTCTGTTGTTAAGATTTTTAAAATTCTACTGAAAAGCTGTAGTGTCACCTTAATATAAAAACCTTAAGCTTGACAGTGCTTATCCAACTGTGCTTTTCTTTAGATGAGAAAACTGAGGTCCAGAGAAGTTGAAGCTTTCCCAGTGTGGTAGCAGAGCTGGAAACAGAGCGTGCATTTCCTGACTTCCACATTAGTGTCATTTCTGCTCCAAACCTTTACTTCTTGGTAAGCTCTTCTTAAAATACTTAACAGGTCTTTTGTACCTTTACATGTTTGATTAACATGACTAACTAGTGCCAAAAGGAACTTGGAGATAATAAATTTACTACTTTGTAATGAAAATTTCAATTCTTTGTTTAATTTTAGGTAAGTTAATGTGGGAAAAATCCTGTATTTTGAAGATGTCTCAGCACAGTTTCATTTCCTGTTTAAATTACAGATAACTTCAAGAATTTTCAGAAAAAAAGAAATTGGGAATTTTTGTCAAATCATGCCATCTGAACAGAAACAGTTACTTTGTGATGAAAAACAACCTATCTCAAAAAAATATTATGATGGGAAAAATGAGATGGTTGATGCTATCAGACCAGCACCTAAACCAAACATTTCAGAAAGTAATTTTCATCTTGGACTAAAAAATGTGAAGATCGACTTGCCGAAGATAAGTATTCCAAATGAAGTCCTATTAAAACACGAAGTTGACAGATATAGAAAATTATTTCAGACTAAACCACAGACTGCAAGAAAATCTATCAGCATCAAGACTGTAAGCTGTGTAGAAGAGTGTATATTGCTTCATAAGTCTGACAGAGATGAAGGCGAGAGTACGAAAATGTCTGCAAAAATACTCAATTTCAGCTGTTTAAAATGCCGGGACAACACTCGCTATAGCCCAAATGATTTGCAAAAACACTTCCAAATGTGGCACCGTGGCGAGTTACCTTCATATCCTTGTGAGATGTGCAGTTTCTCAGCGAATGACTTCCAGGTTTTTAAACAACACAGGCGAACCCATAGAAGCACTTTAGTAAAATGTGACATTTGCAACAGTGAGAGCGTCTATACCCTATTGAACTTGACAAAGCATTTCTCATCCACACATTGTGTTAATGGTCATTTTCAATGCGAAAAGTGTAAGTTTTCCACCCAAGATGTTGGCACATTTGTTCAGCACATCCATAGACATAATGAAATGCATTATAAATGTGGTAAATGCCACCATGTATGTTTTACCAAAGGAGAGCTTCAGAAGCACCTCCATGTTCACTCTGGGACTTTTCCCTTCACTTGTCAATATTGCAGCTACGGCGCCACCAGGAGAGAACAGCTCGTGAGGCATGTTATCACTCTACACAAAGAACACTTATATGCAAAAGAAAAACTGGAAAAAGACAAATATGACAAAAGGATGGCAAAGACTTCAGCAGGGCTTAAGCTAATACTAAAAAGATACAAAATGGGAGCGTCAAGGAAGACATTCTGGAAACGCAAGAAAATCAACAATGGAAGTGACAGAAGGATAGAAAAAAACACTCAAGTGCTTAAAGATACGAACAAAACACAGGTGAAATCTGAAGACCAGAGCCCCCTTGTTCAAGAGCATTTAAATGAGGAAAAGGACGAAAGACTACACTGTGAGGGTCATCAACAACCCACAGAACTGGAGTCAGAGAAGCCAGCCCTTCTGTCCTCTGGGCAATGCAACAGTGTTGAAGAGGGGTCAGATGCTACTGCAGGTTTCCTGAAGACTGCTGCGCCAGGACCTACAGTGTTAATGGTGAAAAATAATAAGATAACAGTTCCTGCTAACTACAGTGCTAAATTTATGGGCTTCAAGATGGTGGATGGGAAACAACATATTGTAATAAAATTGGTGCCTATCAATAAGCAGAATTTATTTACACCAGGCTCACAGTCAGATGCTGCAAAGGACGGTATTGCTAATTTGCAGCCCCAGACTTTGGATACCACTGGATTTTTAACAGGAATCACGACTGAGTTAAGTGATGCCATTTGTATGAAAACAGCTACTCCGTTTTCATGTTCATCTCCTATATTTTCAGGGAAATTAATTTCAGAAAGAGAAATGGCATTGATATCTCAAAGGAACAACATGCTTCAAACAACAGATTATGAAAGAAGTGTATCTTTGCCCACAATGTCCGAATTGGTTACAGCATCAGTGAATTTGGCCACAAAGGCCGAAACAAGAGATAATGTAGATTTCTGGGGAAATCATATCACTCAGAGCCACCCTGATGTATTAGGGACTGCTATTAAAAGTCCAGATAAAGTCAACTGCACTAGCAAACCAAATGCAAACAACAGTGGAGATATGCATAACTACTGCATTAATTATGTCAACTCTGAGTTACCGGTTGAATCCTCCAACCAAGGATCATTACCCTTTCATAATTACTCAAAAGTGAATAATTCTAATAAACGCCGTAGGTTTTCCGGAACAGCAATATGTGAAAACCCTCAGAGGGAATCTTCGTCAAGCAAAACAGTTGTCCAGCGGCCAATTAGTGAATCAGTTTTATCACTAGTGAGGAAGGAGAGCTCAAAACCAGATGGCCTGTTAGCATCTATTAGCCTTCTAAATGATAAAGATGAAACTTCAAAAACAAAAGGTGAAATTGAAGAACAGTGTGTTTTAGATCAAGGACAGAACGCTGATGGACAAAATCTGTTCATTAATGAAAGTCAAAATTTAGAGAATGCGACTGAAAAATCCGAATGTGACTCACCTATGATGCCCAGAATCACATCTGTTTTCTCCCTGCAGAGCCAACAGGCGTCAGAATTTTTGCCACCTGAAGTAAACCAATTACTTCAAGATGTGTTGAAGATGAAATCTGATGTACAAGACTCTAGTAACGCTCCAAATAGAGACTTGCCACTTCACTGTGACCAGTCATTTCAAAAGCCTGAGGGAGAAAGCAGAATCACCGAATCTTCAAAAGATTTCAAAGTACAAGGCATCTTCCAAGTTCCATCTGGCAGTGTGGGGATGAATGGGCCTACAAATGATCTGAATTTTCAATGTAATGGAAAAGAAAAGCAAGTCCTGTCAATGCCACAAGATGTGAGAGACTCAGAGAAGACACCTAGAATTTCAGGTATTGGCACACTGCTTAAGACTCAGTCGGATGCAATCATCACACAGCAGCTCGTAAAAGACAAACTACGAGCCACCACACAAAATTTAGGTGCTTTATATATGCAGAGTCCACTTCCAGTCTCAGAACCAAAAAAAGCTATATTTGTTCAGACTCCAAAAGGGTTTTTTGTGCCATTGCACATTGCTAACAAGCCTGGGTTACATGTTGTTTCAGGAAGACCACTTCCACTGGTTAATACACAAAGTGTCCCTGCTTCTCTTCTTTTAAACAGGAAACCTGGGATGGTTTTAACATTTAATAATGGGAAATTTGAAGGTGTTTCCCCTGTCAAAGCCGAGAGTGCTCAAGCTGGTGGAACTGTGACTAAGGAGCCTTGCAAAACACCTTTTTTGAAGATAGAACCAAGCAACAATTGTCTCACACCTGCACTTTGTTCCAGCATTGGCAGTTGTTTGAGCATGAAAAATAGCCCAGAAAACAGTGTGCCATTAAAAGGCCCTTATGTTATTAAGCCATCAGGAAGTTCTTCAGTGAAAGCTGTTCCTACCCCTGATATGCTATCTGAATATCAGGGCACTAAGTTGAATATTTTAGATTCAGCGAAACAGCAGAATGAGACTTTTCCAAAACCACCTCTTTATACCCTCTTGCCTGACGGCAAACAAGCTGTTTTTTTAAAGTGTGTGATGCCAAATAAAACTGAGCTGCTTAAGCCTAAATTAGTCCAAAATAGTACTCATTATCAAAATATACAGCCAAAGAAACCCGAAGGAACACCACAAAGAATACTGCTGAAAATTTTTAACCCTGTGTTAAATGTGACCGCTACTAATAATCTGTCAGTAAGCAACTCTGCGTCTTCATTGCAGAAAGGCAGTGTACCATCTAATCAGACGATAGGAGGCGAGCAGAAAGAGCCAGAATCCTCTAGGGATGCCTTACCCTTCTTGCTAGATGATTTGATGCCAGCAAATGAAATTGTGATAACTTCTACTGCAACATGCGCAGAATCTTCTGAGGAACCAATATGTATCAGTGACTCTTCAGAGGCCAGGGCACTGAGGTGTAAAACAAATTGTACAATTGAGAGAAACTTCAATAAAAAGAAGACTTCCAGAAAGAACTTTTCAAAATTAAAAACTCATATAAGAAGTAAAGATTCTGAAGCTGCCTTTGTGTCTAGAAACAGAAACTGTAAACGAAAGTGTAGGGATAATTACCAAGAACCTCCAAGAAAAAAAGCAACATTGCATAGAAAGTGTAAAGAAAAGGCTAAATCCAAAGATGTCCATGAAGCATTTGGATTTAGCAGACCTAGGCTTTCAAAAGATTCCGTCAGAACTTTGCGCCTTTTTCCTTTTAGTTCCAACCAGCTTGTGAAATGTCCTCGGAGAAATCAACCAGTTGTGGTTTTGAATCATCCTGACGCAGATGCACCAGAAGTAGAAAATGTAATGAAAACCATTGCTAAGTTTAATGGACGCGTACTTAAGGTCTCGTTGTCACAAAGAACTATCAGTGCTTTACTGGAACCGGTTTATGATGACCCTTCTAAAGTGACTCACAATGATTTTTCCAAGAGGCACAAAACATTGAAACCTGTTAGTTCTGTAAAAGAAAGATTTGTGCTGAAATTAACCCTCAAAAAGACAAGCAAAAACAATTACCAGATCGTGAAGACTACCTCTGAAAATGTTTTGAAGGCTAAGTTTAACTGTTGGTTTTGTGGCAGAGTGTTTGACAATCAGGATACTTGGGCTGGTCATGGGCAGAGACATTTGATGGAAGCTACTCGGGATTGGAATATGTTAGAATAATTTACTGTAATTACCAACGAAAAGAAAAGTGAAACTACCTTAGAAGAAAACAGTGGGCTGAATTACATAATGCAGCCATTTTCTACTTCAATATAGTAGCTGAAATATAACATTTTAAAAGTTGGTCATATTTCTGTGAAAGAGCAAAAGTTTTGTGTGTGGTATTTGAAAATGCTCTCATTGCACACGTAAATTTTGAAAGAAAGTAATCACAGCACAGGTGTACCTTGATTTAATTTTCTAAAAATGTGTTTTTGGGAAGTTAGGGCTAAAGAAACTTTTGATAAAAGAATTTTCACAATTTAGTTCTTTAGTGACTCTTAGTAGAGGGTGATGGCCGACTGCCCCATACCCTCTCTTCTTCCACCAGCCTTATGAATCCGAAGAGTGTGGCTCCTCTGAAGGTGATAGCTCTGTCATGAAGGGGTTTCTCACATTTGTGGAGATACACTGAGAGAGCTTGGGTCAAGAAGTCACTCTACATCTGCTAAATGTAGTTCTTTTGAAGGATAGTAGGCTCCTTTGCAAGTTCATTTAACTCACTACAGTTACACCTCATATAATACTAGAAAAGTTTACGGCAAGTACGTTTTTTTTCCTTGTTAAGCTCTGTCATGTGTCGGAGATTGGAGCACCCTCCAAAGGTATTTTCTTTTTCTAAATGCTATGTCAGGCATTTGTGGTAGATAAGCAGCCTCAAGAGAAGAATTTAAACTTTGTCTAGTTTAAATTCAAGATAAACTTGGACATATTTCTGAATTTGATTATGTTCTCCAGTGATCCCCTTGTATAGAACTATGCTAATCTGATTCAAATTTTTTGTCCTTCATAAATCAGATGGCCATTTCCTTTTTCTTAGTTGTCATCCCTTTAAAAAGAATGGACACAGAAGCACTTCCAGGGAAATGGCTTTTCTTGAAAATTAATAACCAAAATAATATTTTGAAGCAAGATTAGCAAAGCAAATCATATTTTTATCTGTGTTTACTGTTATTACAAATTAGGACAAGCCATTTTTGTTGGCAACATTTAAGAATGACTGACAGTCCAAAGCAGATACATACTGATAATTGTTGGCATTTGAAAATAGGGACGTGTTCACAATCAACCCAGTGGCAGTACATAAAACTTCGGGACAGATTCTCAACAAAGGTTTAAAATTGATGTTTTTATGACAATAGCAGAATCATAGATATAAACTTTTCATTTTGTAAGTTTGGATCAAATTTTGTTGGATCGTTGAATAATGGAGTTCTCGTATGACAAAATTACATACAATTTTTTGTTACATTGTTACTACAGGTATTAATGACATTTTCATTGATGGAATAAAAACTTCAGGGCTTCTTTTCTGTATATAACAAGTCTGTACATATTTTTGTACCTTTTAGTTAATGTAAATTTTGCACAGAGTTTTGGACATAAATTTATTTTCTTTCAGTTTAGTTCTGTGCATGCACTAATAAAACTGGTTGTTTAATTTAAAAGGAATATGTAAGACTTTACCAATGTTATTTTCTTGATTTTTATTTCAGATGTAGATTTTTTTTTTAGGTAAATTCTTTTTTCAGGGATTGAACACTATTGTTAGCAAGTGCCTAAAAAAGATGTGAAACAGTTTACATATGTCAACTGTAACAGTAGGTCCCAAATGGGCCCATTCCCCTAATAGTTTTATTTTAAAGAAAGCCATACATAGAATGCTTCAAGCTATCTTGCTATGCACATTATACTTGTACTGTTTTTGTGCAGTTTGTCTACTTTCTTAGTGAAGTATTTTTTGTATAAAACCTGTTACAATTGTGTTTCTTAAATTGAGCCTAAGAATGGAGTTAATTGGAAATATACAGTATATATTAATAATGTATATGGTGTTTAAAGAATGGTAAGCCTTGTTAATTTCTGTAACAAATATTTTCAATTAAATTTATCTTAAGTTTGTGTTTACACAATGCTTTTTTTACTATGCTATAAAATCCAAAGGGAACCTTAATAGAAATATTTAGATTTCAAAGTGTGTGTGTGTGTGTGTGTGTGTGTGTGTGTGTGTGTTTAATGCTAGTGAATTATATAAAGTGTGGGATTTTTTTCTTTCCAAAATTACAAAGGAAATTTTGTTTGAAAAAAGTAACATTTGCCATAATGTTAGTACGGCTCTGCTGGCAAGGTAAGCCAAGGAGAGGCTTATACTCTTCAGTACCCTAGCAATAAAGATGAAATGCGGCCGGGCTCAGTGGCTCAGCCTGTCATCCCAGCACTTTGGGAGGCCGAGGCAAGTGGATTTTCTGATCCTGCAGGTTTGAGACCAGCCCGGGCAACTTAGCGAGACCTCATGTCTAAAATAAATTTTTAAAAAATTAATCAGGCATGGGAGTGTGCGCCTGTAGCTCCGACTGCTTGGAAGGCTGAGGTGGAGGAATTGCCGGAGCCCAACAGGTCGATGCTAGGGGTGGCCGTGAGTGTGCCACTGTATTCCAACCTGGGTGCCAGAGTGAGACTCCAACTCAAAAAAAAAAAAAAATGAAATGCTCTGTTGTTATTGGATAGATCTGCTATGAGGTATCACTTACTGTGGATACAGAGGAGAGAGAAGGAACTATCTGCTAATACTTTCAGCACTATTAAGATAGATTTTAGAATAGCCATAGCAGTAAAATAATCTAATGTTGAGATATGTGCCTCTTGCCTGAAGTTTATAAAAGCTGTTTAAAATAAGCTCCATGCCTCAGATAATCTAGTTGGAACTCCCTTTTCCGATTCTGTTCACTTAGGCTATTGTGAAGGAGGCAGACCTGCTGAAGCTTCTTTATTATTATTGCGGAAAATCCAAAACAAAACCCCGTTTTCTTGGGGCTGAAGCTGGGCTAAAAATGACTCTCTAGAATATAATATTCAGTAGTTTTAGGTTCTCCAAAATATAATATTGTAGTTTTATTTTGCAGTCAAAATGGGTCTCTCACTACTTGACATCTACTTTTAAAAAAACTCAAGAGAGTTTCTCTTGCCAAGTACTTGGTAACACAGATCTTTTTTTGAAATCTTTTTTTTTTATAATATGTTTTTATTGAGGGCTCTGCAAATTTTTAAAATAAAAGGCCAGCCTACAAAACTTAGACTATGTAGGTCGTATAGTTTCGTAAGTATCCAATTCTCATAATGCAGAAATACCCAGAGATCAAATGTAAATGAATTAGTGTGGCTATGTTTTAATAAAACTGTTTACACAAACAGGCAGTGGGCTGGATTTGGCCTACTGGCCATAGTTTACTAACAGCTGCTTGAGTTCCCTCAAGGATCTACTAGAGAGGATTTTTATTAGGGAAAAAAAACCACAAGTATGATACACTTTGTGATGGACACCATCTGTGTAAAAGAGTTACAAATTATGAAAACTAAAAGGTATCTAAAGTTGGCATTGTAGATGTGTTTGTGTAAAAATGAAGAGGATATTAGTAATGAAAATGGTTAGTGGGTAAAGTAGATAGTTCATTTGTGTGCTAAGAGTAATGCAACTTATAAAGGGATTAAAAATGAGATAAGAAGTGGTGTGAGAATGTCCTGGTTAGGTAGGAAATTGACTTAGGTACTAGTTCTTTCAGTGATTTCAAATAGCTGTTAAAAAATATGGATGTTCTTGGGGTGGAGGAGAATGAAGATAAGGTGAAATCAGAATATTATGTATTATTTCCATACAGCTAATCCTGATATAATAAAAAAGATTCCTTTTTGCCGTTGACACCTGCTTGCTTATCTTAGACTGTACCCTATCTTGGGCATGGCTCTTCCCTGCCGTAACAACTTGTTAGGATCCTTGTTCTCCGCATAGTACCTTGACTCCA
This sequence comes from Tarsius wallacei, assembly GCA_963574415.1. Classification (NCBI taxonomy): domain Eukaryota; kingdom Metazoa; phylum Chordata; class Mammalia; order Primates; family Tarsiidae; genus Tarsius; species Tarsius wallacei. Next base: position 19,943 of record CAUYQG010293352.1, on the reverse strand, counting down.
CTGGGGATCTCATCTGGCAGAACTTACTGAGGGCATTTTTCAGGGCAGTGATTGTTGCTAGTTAAGAGTGTGCCATTAGCAGAAAATTTTTCCCTCCAATGGAGACTTGAGATGGTTGATTTTGACGTTCATTGATGTATGTATGCTTTTAATAACTGAACAATGGAGAAGTAATTAGTGTCTTGGAAGAAGTGTTTCTTTGAAGAATCTTTACGTCACTTTTTGCATAGTTCTCTAACAGGACTTCTGTTAATCAATGCTCCCAAATTTAAGAAGCTTCTTCAAAAAGAGCATATAGAAATTACAACAGTATAGACTTTTGAATAAATAGTGTAGGATAAATGTTAATATAATATGCACATATTTTAAAAATGGTTTTAGGAGATGCCAAGAATGTACTTAATTTAAATACTCATTCCTAGTAAAGATTATTTTAATGTGTTAAAATAAGAATTTTTCCATAATACTTTAAAGGATTTAAACCAAAAGTCAGGGTTATGTTCATATTGCCACTCTTGAAATACTGCTTTCAACTAAGGAGTGAAACATTGTGTCCTGCTCTCAATTATTTCTTAAGTTATCGCTAATGTAAAACCAGTCAACTTCCTTGAACAGTTAATAGTAATTAACTGGAAAACAATAAAGGAAAACCCATTTACAATGAGGCACAAAATAATAACCTTTAGAGTTGTACGAAGCAGCCAAAGCAAAAACTATAAAACTTAACTGGGAAATATGCCGCATTTCTGAATAGAAGATTAAATATACCCATTTGGCATTTTTACAGTTTTGCCCATCCACCCCCCCATCCCCACTCCCCTCCTCCTGAACAGAGCTGCTCTGCAGGGAATATGTGGTAGGGCATTCAATGAAGAGCGGATTTCCAATCAATTCTCCCTACACCCTAACCTCCTGCTACTAGCACATAGGTTTTGTTCTGGGGAGGGTTGGAGTGGACTTCAAAGACTGACAACACTGGCCATTACACAGGGCCTGAATTGGGGTTTTCCAGAGAGAACCAGTAAGATACACGTATGTATAGTTGTACACATGTAGAGAGAGAGAGAGTCGGGGGATGTATTTGAGGAAATAATCTCATAATTGGGGAGGCTGAGAAGTCCCGTGTTAGGCTGACAGCAAAATGGAGACCCAGGGATCCTGGTAGCATGGCTCAGTCCAAATCTGAAGGCCTCAGAAGCAGGGAAGCTGATGGTGTAACTTTCAGTCTACAGTGGAAGGCCTGAGAGCCCAGGGGCCTCTGGTGCAAATTCCAGAGTCCAAAGGTCTGAAAACCTGGAGTTCTGAGGTCCAAGGGTAGAGTGGGGTGGGGGAAAAGGGGGCGCATGGCTCATAGTGGAGAATTTGCCTTTTCTCTGCCTTTTCTATTCAGACGTCCTGCTGTTTGGATTGTGCCTCGATGTAATTGAGGCAGATCTTCCACGTTCCACCCCACTGACTCAGTCAATCTTCTCTCTGTAAACGCCCTCACAGACACACCCAGAGATAATGCTTTACCAACTCTCTGGGTATTCCTTAATCTGGTCACGTTGACACTGACAGTTATCACAGGGCTTGACTTTGGAACAGACTGGAGCAATTTATACCCCAGAGTGTTGTTGAAGACAATAGAACAACCAGCTAGCAAGTAGAGGAGGCTGACGATTACAGGTTATTCCTGTAGGTAACCAGCTGGTAGCTTAAAGACAGGACAAGGTAACGAGACACAGAGCCTGGATAAAACCACAGACATCCCTGTGATCAGGATGGATGTGCATAATCAAGGTTGTGATCTCAGAGTAGTGACCAGAGAGGGAACTTCTGAACTGTGAGACCCTGACTGAATGTAGGACAAACTTGTAAACTCCCTATGGAGTGAACATAGTCTTCAAGCCACACACAGATTCAATAGTAAAAGTTGTAAACCTCACTGATTCAGGGGGCTTAAGCACAACCTTTGGCCACTCCGGGGCTGACCACTAAATGGTGCTGACTCCGAAGCAACTCCTGGAAAGTCAAGCTTAAAGATAAAAACGTGAAAGCTGAATGGGGGAGGGTGTAACAATAGCATCCGAGTCTGCACACTGGGGGAAATAGACGATGAATTAATCAAGTCAAGTTACTAATGACAGTAAGTCTGAGGTTGGGGGCATGATCAGTATGTGGAGATTCTATAATATGTTACCTAAAATGTCCAGTTTCAACCCAAAATTTGAGATATGCAAAGAAAACAGAAAAATGCCACCCATACATGGGGAAAAGCAGGCAATAGAAACATCAATGAAGGTACCTAATCTCAAACCAGAAGAAAGGGAACAAAGGCCTAAGCTTTACCTGTACGATGACCACTTATCCACCTAATCCTGAATTGTGCCCTACATTTTTAAAATAAAATAAACTTAGAATAAATGCTAAGCAGGTATTACAAATATGTTTGAAGAACAAAACCAGATTTCAAGAATTAGGGAAAGTATGATGACAATGCCTCATCACATGGAGAACATAAAGAGATAGAAATTATTTAAGAAATCTAAACTAAAATTCTGGAGTTGAAAAGTACAATAATCACGGTTGAAAAATTTACTAGAGAGCTTAAATAGATTTGAGCAGGCAGAAGGACTTGAGCAAACCTGGAGATAGATGGATAGAGCTTACACAATCCAAAGGGTGGACAGAAAAAAATAACTCAAGGTCTAAATGCAAGCAAAAACTATAGAACTCTTGGAAAGTAAAGAAATAAATACTTGTGACCTTTGCTTAGGTAAGTCCTTCTTAACTGTGACACTAAAAACAAATGAAAAAGCAACAGACAAATTTGTTCAAAAGACAAAATTTTTATTAAAGGCATTGTAGAGCTGATCTGTTTCATCTAGTTCAGATTAATCTCAATTTCAATAATGAAAGATTTGCTCTATAATATTATAATAGCTTCATCCCTTCCCTCATGATACTATTGTCACAAGCTACTTCTTTATAAGTTATGTACCCATCAACATAGTTTTGTAATTAGTGCTTCATGCGGTTGTTTTTTTAAGTCAAATAGAGAAAAAAAATATTACAAACATACTGTTATATTATCTTTTATATTTTCTTGTGCTGGTGTTTACCTTTCCACTGTTTTTTGTTTTTTGCTTTTTTTGGTTTGGTTTGGTTTTCCTTCATGTGGGTTTGAGTTACTATCTGGTGTCCTTTCATATTAGTCTGAAGGACTCAGCCTTTTTTTGTAGTGCAGTTCTGCTAGCAACAGATTCAGTTTCTGTTTATCTGTGAATGTCTTAATTTTTCTTTCCTTTTTGAAGGGTAGTTTTGCTGGAAATAGAATTCTGTGTTGACAGTTTTTTTCCCCCCTCTTCTCATTCAATACTTTGATTATGTCATCCCACTTCTGCTATCCATGATTTCTGATGAGAAATCAGCTGTTAATCTTGAGAGCCCCTTGTATGTGATGACTCACTTCTCACTTGCTGCTTTCAAGATTTTCTTTCCTTCCAACAGTTTGATTATGAGTTATCTAAGTATAGGTACCTTTGAGTTTATCCTACTTGGAGGTTCTGGAGCTTTGTAGGGTAGTAGATTAATTTTTTAATCAAATTTGGAAAGTTTTCAGTCATTATCTCTTCAAATATTCTTTCTGACACATTCTCTCTCTCTCCCTCCCTCCCTCTCTCTCACCCTCCCATCCTCTCTCCTTCTAAGACTCACATTTTCTCTGTGCTGGTATTCTTGATGGTATACCACAGTTCTCTGAGCCTCTGTTCATTTCTCTTCATTTTTGTTGTTTTCTTTCTATACCTCAGTCTGCATAATGCCAATTGACCTATCTTGAATATCACAGATTCTATCTTTTGCCTGCTTAGATCTCCTGCTGAGGCTCTCTAAATGTATTTTTTTATTTCAGTTTTTGTACATTTCAAATTTAGAATTTCAGTTTGACTCTTTTTTATAATTTCTGTCTCTTTATTGATAGCATCTATTTGATTGAGACATTATTCCCCTACTCCTTTCAACATGGTTTTCTTTATCCCTTTGCCTGTATTTAAAATAGTTGAGTTATAGTCTTTGTTTAGAAAGTGCAATGCTGGGCTTCCTTAGGGACAGTTTCTATTTATTGCTTTTTTTTTTTCTGTATGTATGGGCCATACTTTTCCTTTGTATGCCTCATATTTTTTTGTTAACTGTTTTTTAATGAAAACATTTAAATATTATAATGTGGCAACCCTGATAATCAGATTATTTCCTCAACCTCTAGGGTTTGTCGTCCTTACTGCTTGTTATGCTTACTTATGTATTGACTCTTCTGAGCTGATTTTGTAATGTTCATGTTCCTTTTCATTTGTCTTTTAATTTGCCACTAAGGTCTCTGTTCTGTGGCTTAATGGTCAGCTAATAAGGAGTCAGAGGTATTCATAAGCACCTAGAAAAAGAAATCACCCAGTGTTTACTAAGGAACGTACGTGTTTCAGGGACACACCTTCAACATTCAGCCAGGCAGTTGTTTTTACTTCTTGCTTTAGTAGAGTCACCAGGTCAGCCATAGGTGAGTGCTTACAGCCCTCTTAGTTATTTTCTGAGTATACATACAGCCTTGGGCATGATTGAGGACTTCTGGATTCCCAGGAATATGTTAAAGCTTTACAAAGTCTTTATAAGCATCTATCTCCCAGCCTTTCCTCCCGAGGATTTTGGTTAGTCTTTTGCTTGCCCCAGTTGTTACCTATCACCTCAGCCAGTAGCAAATAAAATATGTGACTGTTAATGTTTTAAACAAACCTCCTAGGTATCAACTTTAGCTCTGGGCCAAGTCAGGCAAAATAAAGACAAGCAGTCAAGCATGGTGGCTCATGCCTGTAAACCCAGCACTTTGGGAGGCCAAGGCAAGAGGATTGCCTGAGCCTAGGAGTTCAAGACCCACTTGGGCAACATGACAAGACCTTGTCACTACAATAAATTAAAAAATTAGCTGAGCATTGTGGCTCATACCTGTAGTCCCAGCTACTTGATAGGCTGAGGCAGAAGAATTGCCTGAACCCAGGAGTCTGAGACTGTGGTAGCCATGATTGTGCCACTGCACTCCAGCCTGGGTGACAGAGTGAGACTGGCTCAAAAATAATAATAAAATAAAGACAAGCCTTCTGAACTGGCCTTCCAGGGAGCCACCAGACAGGTGAAAACAAACAGTTTTCTGTGAGCAATGTCTGTTCTGCTCCTTCTTGTATTAGGAATGGTGGCTGTTATTTTCAGGGCTATTACTAAGATGAGGAGGGGGGAGAATGAGAATAGAGTAACTTAAAATACCACAAAGCTACCATTCTACCTGAGATTCAGCTATTTTTCCTGAGTACAAATTTCTGAAATGCTGCAAGTTTTTGACTAGCTTTCCAAGTTCCAAAAAATTTGATTCTGATACTCTCTGCCATTGTACATTTTACATGTATGAATTGTATTTCAATAACTTATACACACAAATATGTACAATGTGGCACCCCATTTTGTGCAGCATATATAATGAAAATCCGAAAAAAGTAATTAAAGTCATGACTAAAACTTCCCAAATTTGATGGAAAATACTAACCTACATTTCCAAGAAGCTTAGCAAACCCTGAGTAGGATAAATGCAAAAAGATCCATAGGCAGACATAGCAGAGTCAAAATATTGAAATAAAAAGAGGAAATCTTGAAATCATCATGAGAAAACTGAACATACAATTGAATGCCTGATAAGATTAACAGCTGACTTATCAGCAGAAACAAAGGAAGCAAAGGGAAGGGGATAACATTCAAAGTTCTGAAAGAAAAACAAAACTCTTTCAAAATTAAAGGCAAAATAGACATTTCAGATAAACAAGATGAGATAATTCATTGCTTGCCAATGTGCCTTTCAAGCGATACTAAAAAACAAACAAAAAATGTCTTCAAACTGAAAGCAAATTGCACCAGACAATTTGAATCCATAGGAAAAAAGAAATTACACAAAGGTAATTATGTAGCTAAGTATAAAAGAGTATAATTGCATCTATCTTTTTCTCTGATTTACAAAGCAATTTCATTAAACAATATACATATAATTGTATTTTGGGGCCAACAACAGAAGTGTTACCTATGTAACAATAACAACACAAAGGAAGTAGATGGGAACAAAACTGTGTTGCCACAAGGAAATGACACCAAATACTACTGCAAATCCATAGGGATAAATGAAGAAAACCAGAATTGTAGATAAGGTTAGTATGACAAACTCTAAATATATTCTTGCTCTCCTTTTAAAAATTGCCTTTAAAAGACATAAAATTATATAATAATTATAACAATGTATTGTTGGGTTTGTAACATATATGAACCTATTGTGTATAACATTAATAGGAAGGGGGAGAGAATAGAGCCATACAATAGTTTTGATATTTCACTGGAATTAAGTTACTATTAATATGAAGTAGATTCTGATAAAGATATATTGTAAGCTCTAGAGGAACCAGTAAAATTAAGAAAATCCCTCAAAAAATATGAGAACATAATTAAAGGCACTTAAAAATATTTTTCAATATCTAAATAAGACAGTTAAGGAAGAACAAATTAATTTTAAAAAAGACATGAGACATAAAAAACAAACAGCAAGTTGGCAGACATAAATCTAACCACATTAATATTACATTAAATGTGAATGTATTAAACAATTCTTCGATAAAAGGCATAGATTTTCGGACTGGATAAACAAGATCCATGTAAAGTCAGTCCTCCATATCTGTGGGTTCTGCATCTGCAGATTCAATAAACCATGGATCAAACAAGGTTTTGATTGTTCCATATTGAACATGTACAGACCTTTTTTTCTTGTCATTGTTCCCTAAACAATACAGTATAATAACTATGTAGCATTTGCATTGTATTAGGTATTATGAGTAATCTAGAAATTATTTAAAGTATATGATGAAAGAATGTTTGTAGGTTCTATGCAAACACTGTGCCATTTTATGTAAGGGACTTAAGCATCTGTGGATTTTTGGCATACACAGGAGATCCTAGGACCAGCCCCCCGTGGATGCTGAGAGACAACTATTTATACCATGGAAATTGGTAACTCACACAAACCAGGGCTTTTTCCAATCCCTGACTAGGAGAGCTGATTTCACCAGCACTTTTTGTGGAGATCACAGTTCTAGTTTCATCCCATGAATCTGAACAAGGCACTTACATGCTGTTTACAGGTTTGCACTTTAGATTAAAAACTACTAGTAGGTTGAACTTTTAAAAATGGAGAAGGATATTGCCTCAGTCAGCTTGGGCTACTATAACAAAATGCCAGAGTCTGAGTGGATGAGACAACAGAAATTTATTTTCTCACGTTTCTAGATGCTGGGGAGTTCAAAATCAGGGTGCTAGCATGGTCACTTACTTATGAGACATCTCTTTCTGACTTTCAGATAACTGCCTTCTGGCTGTGTCAAAACATGCCTTTTTCCTCAGTGTGTGCAAGGGTTGGGAGGGAGAGAGACACCACCAACCCTGCAGGATTAGGACTCCACCCTCATGATCTCATTTAACTTAATTACCTCCTAAAAATGCTATTTCCAAATACAATCACATTGGAGGTTAGGACTTCAAGATGTGAATTTGGGGAGAATACAAAATCCAGTCATAGAAGATATAACTGCAACTTATGAGAGTTAGTGTGGTTATATGAGTCTCTGACAAAATAGACTTAAAAAAATATTACTAGCTGTAAAGAGGGACATTTTATAATAATAAAAGTGTCAACCAATCAAGAAAAGATAACAATTGTAAACATATGCACACAGAGCCATAAAATTCATGAAGCAAAAACCAACAAAATTGAAGGGAGAAGTAGACAATTCAACAATAATATTTGGAGATTTTGATACTGCACTTTCAATAATGAATGGAACAACCAAACAAAAGATTAGCAAGGAAATAAAAGACTTGGACAACACTATAAACCAACTAGACCTAATACATCTATAAAACACTCCACCCCAAACAGCAGAATAGACATTCTTTTCCAGCATATATGGAACATTCTCCAGAATAGATCATACTAAACAAGCCTCAATAAATGTGAAAGGATGGAGATTTTATAAAGTATGTTTTGCAACTACAATGGAATTAAATTATAGCTCAATAACAAAGGAAATTTGGGAAATTCACACGTGGCAATTGAACAATACTCCCAAATAATCAATGAGTTAAATAAAAAATTACAAAGGAAATTAGAAATTACCTTGAAGTTAGTGAAAGCCAAAACATAACCTACCAAATCTTATGTGATGTAACTGAAGCTTAGAGGGAAATTTAGAGCTGTGAGTACATTTAAAAAGAAAAGAAAAACTTAATGCTACAGAACTATACACCTAAAAATGATCAAAATGCTGACTTTATATTATGTGTATTAATTACAAGAAAAAAGATCTCGAATCAATGTCATAATTTTATGCCTTAAAAAGAAGAGCAAATTAAATTCAAAGGAAGCAAATGGAAGAAAATAATAAAGATGATGGTGGAAATAAATGAAAGAGAGAACAGAAAAGCAACAGAAAAAATAATGAAGCCCAAATTTGGTTCTTTTAAAGGGTCAACAAAAATGGACAAACTTTAGCTACAGTGGACAAGAAAAAATGAAAAAACTGAAATTACTAAAAACACAATGAAAGAGTGGACATCACTACTGCCATTACAGAAGAGAAATGAAGATAAGGGAATACAATGAACAATGTAATGCCAAGTCATTAGATAACCTAGACAAAATGTCCAAATTCCTAGAAAGACACAAATGGTAAAAAAAAAAAAATCACCTAGGAAAAAATAAAAAATCAGAGAAAAACTACAGCAAGGAAGAGATTGAACTGGTAACCCCAAAAAATTCTAACTAAGAAAAACTAGGTTCAGATGGCTTCAGATTCATTGGTAAATTCTACTGAACATTAAAAAACAACAAAAAACAATTGTTTACAGACTCTTCCAAAAAGTGGAATAGGTGTTATGTATTGAATGTTTGAGTCTTCCCTTCCTATTCATATATTGAAACCTTAACCTCCAATGAAGGTATTCGGAGGCGGGGCCTTGGGTTTAGATGAGGTCATGAAGGTAGAGCCCCACGATGGGATTAGTGCCCATATATATATATATATATATGAACAGACAGAGTTTCTTCTGTCTTCCATGAGGGTACCACAAGAAGTCATAATCTTCAAGGCAGAAGAGGGTCCCCCACTAGAACCCTCCTATACTAGCCCCCTAATCTCAAACTTTCCAGCCTCCGTAACTCTGGGAAACATGTTGTTTAAGCCACCATGTATGGTATTTTGTTATAGCAGCCAGAACTGACTATGATAGAAATGTACACTTCTCAATGCATTCTGTGAGGTCAGTATCACCCTGATACCAAAGCCAGACAAAGACCTTCAAAGAAAAATTTTTCATGAATAAAAATGCAATAATCCATAACTAAATACTAATAAGTCAAGTCCAGGGACACATAAAAATGAATCACTGTGAAAGATTAGCCTCTGGGTCACCACTTTTTACTAGGGCTATTCTATTCCTTACCCCAGGATGGATCTTCATTGCCAGCTGGGTGATGAGTAATCTAATCCCAAAACCTCACCTTCCAGCTTTATTGGACAGCATTATGTACTAGCTCTGTCAGTTGGGTCTTCTGGAGATGATGCTGAGATGGAGTTAGGAGTGCAAGAGGTTTAATATATGGGAAAGATTAAAGGGAAGGGAGAAGGATTGAGTAAAGAAAAACTGCCACACTATAATGCAGATTTAATAGTGGTGAAATAAAAGAGTTGATGGGTGAAAGCAGGATTGGTTATAGAGAGTGCCAGATCTCTATGCATGTATCTCTTATAAAGTCAGCAAACTCAGTGGGTGCTTCAGGTCAAAAACTGTCTTTTAGAGGAGTTCCACATTAGGCAGAAATTCCAGACTGAGGGCAGCTCAGGAAGAATGTAGTTTAAAACTTGAGGCAGATCCTGAAGGCACTAACAGCTTGAGGCTGTCAGCCTAACTGCACTCTTTGCAGCTGAATTCCCGGTCAGTGCTCTTGCGCGCTCTCTCTCGTTCTCTCGTTCTCTCTCTCTCTCTCTCTCTCCCTCGACAGGATCTTGCTCTGTCACCTAGGCTGGAGTGCAGTGGAGGAATCATAGCTCACTGCAGCCTCAAACTCCTGGGTTCAAATGATCTTCCCTCCTCAGACTCCAGACTCTAGGACTACAGGCTTGCACCACAATGATGGGCTAAAAAAAAATGTAGAGATGAGGACTTGCTGTGTTGCAAGAGTAGTCTCAAACTTCTGGCCTCAAGCCATCCTTCTGCCTCAGCCCTCCCAGAGTACTGGGATTACAGATTTGAGCCACCACACCCAGCCTACAAGTTTTTTATTGAAGGAAGATCCAAGCAGTACACTTACATGGATGCCATGCTGTAGGGCAATATCAAACAGTACAATATTTATGTAATTGGAGTTCCAGAAAAGGAAAAGAAGTGGAGGGGAAAATAATGGTTGAAGGAATACTAACTGAATTTATTTTTTCTAAATTTGATGAAAAGTATAAACCCAAAGATTTGGGAAGCTACATGAAATCCAAGCAGGAAAAACACAAAGAAAACTATCCCCAAGACACATCCTAATCACATTTCTGAAAACAAGTGATAAAGAGAAAACTTACACAAAATCCCGAGGGAAAAAATATATATTATGTATTGACAATCAAAGGTAAGAATTACTGCAGACTTATAATCAGAAACCATGCAAGCCCAGAAGCCAGTGGATGCACCTTTAAAGTACTGTTGGGTAAAATAAGTCATCCTAGAATTCCATATCTAGCGAAGTTATCTTTCAATAATAAAGATAAACCAAAGACAGTTTAACATAGGGTAAATCCGAGCAAATTAATCACCACACAATTGCACTACCTTAAATATTAAGATACATTTTTCAGGTGGAAGACAAATGATACCAGATGGATATTTGATCTACACAAAGAAATTAAGAGAACTGGACTTTTTCTTAACTGATTAATTTCCTTTATTGAAAATTAATCATTTAAAGCAAAAACAAACAACAACAACAAAAAACATATTACCGGGTTTATAACATGTAGAAGTATAATGTATTATAACAGTATCACAAAGGTAGGGAAAAGGAAATTAAACTATACTGTTGTATTTGATGATATACTGTGATAAGTCAAAGATCTGTTTTATGCAGTCCAAAACATCCATTTTTTTGGACATTACTAAGACAATGTTCAAGATAAAACGAATTTCAAAACCTTAACAGAAAGTACAAAAAAGGAAAATTAAAACTGGTAAGAAAATATAGAAAACAGAGGAGGCAAATTTAAACCGAGTTATATCTATAATTTTGCTAAATGTAAATGGTATAAGCACTTTCATTAAAAGGTAGAAATTTGTCGGGATAAAAAAAGTGGGCTTCAGCAAAAAAAATCATACTGGAATAAAGAAATATATCTCAATGATGAAGACATTAATTCATCAAGATATAACAATCCTAAAAGTCTACGCATATAATACCAAGGCTTCCAAATACATGAAGTAAAAGTGCAGAACTACAGAGAGAAATAGGTAAACCTAAAATTATGGTTAAGCATTTCAATACCCTTCTCAGTAATTGATTGGACAACTAGGCAAAAAAAAATCAGTAACAACAAAGAAGACTTGAGCAACATTATCAGTCAACTTGAACTGAGTGACGTTCAGAGAACACTTCACTCAAGAGTGTGAGGAAGAAACATTAAGATGGTCAATGAGAGGCAGCTAGACTGTGTTACTCCTACAGAGTAAACCAAAATAGAGAATTTCCACAGCATCCAGAGAGGCATGGGACCAGCAGTATACCCAAGATTCATAAAAGAAACAATAATAACCGCATAGTGCAAGGAAAAGAAAAATCAATCAACCTGGGTTGGAACTAGCCAGATGCTCACCTAGATCACAGCCCAGAGCATGAGGGCCTCTCGATGCAGTGGAGAAGGTGAGTGAGGGGAATTCAGGAATTTTTTGCTCCTGCCAGGGACTTGGAGGGCCCCGAGCCTTGGGAGACTCCAGTCCCTCATGGAAAGTTGCCTTACCCACAGCCATGCTCTGTCAAAACCCACATGGAGTGGAGTGGTGCAAGGGGGAAAAAAAACCCCAACAACTTTGAGAAGCTCCAGTTGCCATATCCCAGAAATTCAACCCTTGCTGGTGACTACTTTCCAGCTGGCCTGAATGGCAATGGGCCCCAAGAATAAACTCCACAGTGGCAGACAGTTCTTGGCTGGGGAACGCAGCTGTGAGAACATCTAAGGCTTTGAGGCAGGCTGCACCTGGAAATTCAGAAGACAGACTGCCTGAAGCTAAGGAAGGGGAGCTAGGAGAGCAACCTTTCACTCTCAAGGAAAATGCTTTTGTTCAGCCTCTCCACCACAGCATTACCTCAGTGGCTGAGGACTCCCTCTCAAGGACCACTGGGTAGCCAAGAGTGCACACAGGTGGGGAGACTGGGCTTCTATCCCCTACCTTCCCCCCAAAGACTCAAAACACAGAATTTGGGTAATCCCCACAGCCTGCCCACCACCTAGGATGACTGGACACTTCCCTGGAACAACACACGCCAAGCAGAAAGTCCACAGCCACCATCGTAGCCGGTTCTCTCCCACAAGCACAGCTTCCTGGCCAAAGGTCAACAGCACAGTCCATCACATCCAGTATAATACCTCAGCTTTGGGGAAGTTCTGATCTAAGACCCCAGTTGACACCACTATCCGAGCCACCCTGGCCACTCAGGATACCTTGCGCCTGTGCAGGTAAGCAACACAGAACCACCACATCTAGCCATCGAGCAACAAACCTCACCAAGGCTATATATAACTGAAGGAACCCAACAGTGCCTGTGTCAGTCCCCTGCCAACCACAAATGAGAAGCAATAGTCTATCCAAATGAGAAAAATAATTCTGACAATATGAAAAAACAGAGTTCTTCAACATCTGGAAAAGACCACACTAACTATGCAGGAATGAACCCTAACCAAAATGAAATCTTTGAACTTTTAGAGATAAATTTCAAAATATTGATTATAAAATTGCTCAATAAGAGTCAGGAAAAAGTTGATAGCCAACATTAAAAAATTTACTTATTTTTATTTTACTTATTTTTTGTTTGATTGCTAATCATGTATATTGAAGGCAGTAAGAGGTTCCACGACACCCAATAGACCAGTTCTGGGGATTTCCCCCAAGATACATTTAAATTTAACAGCTCCAGCTTCTTCAGTGTTTCTCAAAATACAAAAGAAAAAAGTAGAGGTCATCTTTTCCATGGCAAATCGGCCCCTTGCAGACTGAGGGGGAGCTACTTCACACATGGAGATGGTTGCCCAGACTGGGGGTCTGGAGGGCCGCCAGCAAGTGCACATGGTCCTGCTGGTGAGGCTGCAGCCATCCCGCCAACGTGTCTGAGTGAGCATGACCACTGGGAACCACAGGGGCCTGCTCTGGCCACGCAGTGACCAGGGGACAGGTAGGGCCCGTGTCCCCCAAGCTGGCTGTGGGCGGGCAGCCAGGGCTGGAGTGGGGTGGCCATGGGCTTCTGGCCCTAGGGACCATGAGAGCACAGGGACAAGCCCAAGGCTACGGAATGCAGGGTGACCCAAGGACAAGCGAGTCACTGGGATCTCTGTGCTGACCATGACAACTGAGCAAGGTTTTGCGCTCCGCCGCCTCCCGCACCTGAGGGAATAGCCAAGGTGACTGGTATCCAGGCCATCACAGCAAACCTACTGGGCAGAGGCTTCCTCCTGTGTTCAAGTGTTCTTGACTTGGATGCTTAACTATTGTAAAAAAACGCACTGAGTTTAGACTAAAAACCAACCACCAGGATGGATTTCAACACAGCGCTCCAGCCAGGTGCCTGGCCTACCACCATGATACCCGGAAGTGGGTGCCTGTGGCCTCCCCCTCAGCACTGACAGTGAGTTGATTTTACTTTCCACACACACAAAAAAAGCTGAGCAATATTACATAGGAGTACCAGAATCTGCCTCATGAAACAGAAACTATTTACATGAAATAAAAAGCTAGCCAGGCTGCATCTGCACATTTACAGCACGACACACACGGCACCAGCCACAGAGGCAGCTTGCGGCACACACCACCATGGCATTGGAGAGGTCCTGGGGAAAGGGGGATCAGTGGGAAGGGCTGTCCCAAGACAGAGTCGGTCCTATCCCCAGGGACCCACCAGCCCTCATCCCCACCAGGGCACCTACCTGCTTGTTGGCCAACACCAGGAGGACGACGTCCTGCAGCTCATCCTCAGCCAGCATGCACATGGGCTCCTAGCAGCCTCGCTCACACGTTGTCCATCATTGCTGTCCGCCACAAAGGTCAGAGCTTGTGTGTTCTGGAAGTAGTGACGCCACAGAGGCCGGATCTTGTCCTGGCCGGCCACATCCCACACAGTGAAGCTGATGTCCTTGTACTCCACAGTCTCCACATTGAAGCCTATGGTAGGGATGGTGGTCATGATCTCACCCAGCTTCAGCTTGTAGAGGATCGTTGTCTTCCTCATGGCATGCAGGCCCACCTTGAGGATGCACATTTCTTTTTTTGCCAAAAAGGCCCTTGAAGAGGTCAGCGAAGAAGCTCCCCATATTTGCGGACAGGCGGCAGGACACTGGCCAGGGACACCTTGGCGGCAGCTGCTCCAAGCCAGGCGTTGGTTTCGCTCCCACTATTTTACTTATTTTTATTTTGTAAAGATGAGGTCTTGCTGTGTTGTCCAGGTTGGTCTCAACCTCCTAGGCTCAAGTGATCCTATTGTCTCAGCCTCCAGAGTAACTGGGACTTCAGGCATGTGTCACCATGCCCAGCTAATTTTTTAAAAATTTTTTGTAAAGATAAGATCTTGCTATGTTGCCCAGGCTGGTCTTGAACTTATGGGCTCAAGCAATCCTCCCCCCTCAGCCTCCCAAAGAGCTGAGAGTACAGGCATGAGCCAACATGCCTGGCCCAACATGAAGAAATTTTAGAACCTATTCAGAATATGAATGAGAAATTCTACAAAGCAATAGACACATTAAAGAAAAACTAAGCTGAAATTCTGGAAATGAAAGAATCACTTAGGGAAGTACAAAATGCAGGGGAAAGTTTTAACAGTAAATTAGAACAAGTAGTACAAAGAAGAAATGTTCTCAGAACTGGAAGATAAGACTTTTGCATTAACCTAATCAGACAACAATAAAGAAAAAAAAATCAAGAGAATGGAACAAAGTCTCCAAGAAATGTGGAATTATGTTAAACAACCAAATCTAAGACTTTTAGAAGTTGCTGAAGAAAAAGAGAAAATAACAAGTTTGGAAAACTTATTTGAGTGAATAATGGAGGAAAACTTTCCTGGCCTTGCCAGAGATTTAAAAATCCAAATACAAGAGTCTCAAAAAACTTCCAGAAGATTCTTTGCAAAAAGATCATCTGCAAGACATATAATCATCAGGTTAATGTAAAGAGATGATTTTTTTTATTATTATTATTCAGAGTCTCACTCTATCACCCAGGCTAGAGTGCAGTGGCATGCTCACGGCCACCCCAGTGTTGACCCACTGAGCTCAGGTGATCCTTCCACCTCAGCCTTTCAAGTAGCCAGAATTGCAGGCACACACTACCATACTTGGCAATTTTTTTAAATATACTGTAGAGACGAGGTCTCACCAAGTTTCCCAGGCTGGTCTTGAACCTGTGGGCTCAAGAAATTCTCTTGTCTCAGCCTCCCAAAGTGCTGGGATTGCAGGCTTAAGCCACTGTGCCTGGTCATGAAGGAATGAATATTAAGAGCAGTGAGACAAAAGTATCAAATAACTTACAAAAGGTAAACCTATCAGACTAACAGCAGGCTTCTCAGAAGAAACCCTATAAGCCAGAAGAGATTGGAGTCCCAACTTCAATCACTTCAAACAGAATAACAGTCAGTCAAGGATTCTATATCCTGCAAAACTAAGTTTCATAAATGAAGGAGAAATGAAGTCTTTCTTAGACAAGCAAATGCTGAGAGAATTTGTTACCCCTAGACTGACTTGATAAGAAATGAGGTGAGTGGATTGCCTGAGCCCGTGGGTTCAAGAACCACCTGGGAAACTTGGCGAGACCTCATCTCTACAATAAATCAAAAACTAGCTGGGCATGGTAGTGTGCGCCTGTAGTTCCAGCTACTTGGAAGGCTGAGGCGGAAGGATCACCAGAGCCCAGCAGGTCAAGGCTGCGGTGGCTGGGAGTGGCCAATGCACTCCAGTCTGGGTGACAGAGTGAGATTCCAACTCAAAAAAAAAAAAAAAAGAAATACTCAAAGAAGTTCTAAATACTGAAACTAAAGGTCAATACATACTAGTAATAATAAATCTCACAGGTTTTATAGAACACCAACATAATAGAGAAAAAAATTAAATAAGCAACCAGCATGATGAATCAAATAGTACATTACATATCATTTTTAACTCTGAACATTAGTGGTTTCAATGTCCCACTGAAAATATTTAGATTTGCACAGTGGATTAAACACACACACACACACACACACACACACAATCTAAATATCTGCTGCCCTCAAGAGACCCATTAAACACACAATGACTCCTATAGTTTTAAGGTAAAGGGGTGGGAAAAAAATATTCCACACAAATGGAAACCAAATATGAGCAGGATTAGCCATTCTTGTATCAGATAAAATAGACTTTAAAATAACAATAGTAAAAAAAGATAAAGATGGCTATTTTATAATAATAAAGGGATCACTCTGACAATAAATAACAATTTTAAATATATATTCTGCTAACACCAGAGTCCCCAGCTTTATGAAAAAAAATTCTACTAGACCTTAAAAAAGAGACAGCAATACAATAACAGTGGAAAACTTCAATAATCCACTGTCAACAACAGACAAATCATGTAGGCAAAAAGTCAACAAGGAAATATTGGAGTTAAACTGCACTCTAGACAAAATGGAACTAACAGACATTTACAAAACAGTTCACTGCAAAACTATAAAATATAACATTTTCTTATCACCACATAGAACATCCTTTAAGATAGACCATATTATACACCATAAATCAAATCTCAATAAATTTTGAAAAATCCAAATTATATCAAGCACCTTCACAAACCATAGTGAAATAAAATTAGAGATTAACTCCAAGCAGAACTCATGAAACCAAACAAAAACATGGCAATGAAGTAATCTGCTCCTGAATGATCCTTGGGTCAACAATGAATTCAAGATGGAAATTTAGAATTTCCTCATAATAACAATAACAAAACAAGTTATCAAAACTTGGGGACACAGCCAAAGCTGTGATCAGAGGAAAAATTAATGCACTTAAGGTCTGCATTAATAAGACTGAAAGATCACATATCAACAACCTAGCATCACACCTCAAGGAGCTAGAAAAACATGAACAAACCAAACCCAAAGCTAGCAGAAGAAAATAAATAATGATAATGAGAACAGAATTAAATGAAATTGAAATTTAAAAACTACAAAGATCAATGAAACAGAAAGTTAGTTTGAGAAGATAGACAAAATTGGTAGACCACTAGCTAGTTTAATTAAGAAACAAAGAGAGTAGCTGGGCGCAGTGGCTCATGCCTGTGATCCTAGCACTTTGGGAGGCTGAGGTGAGGAGAATGTCTGAGCCCACGGGTTTGAGACCAGCCTGGGCAACTTGGCAAGACATTTCTACGATAAATCAAAAAATTAGCTGGGTGTGGGAGCGCATGCCTGTAGTTCTGGCTACTTGGAAGGCTGAGGCAGAAGGATCACTGGAGCTCAGTAGGTCGACAATGGGGTGGCCATGAGCATGCCACTGCACTCCAGCCTGGGCAACAGAGTGAAACTCCAACACACACATACACACACACACACACACACACACACACAAAGGGCCAGGTGAGATGGCTCAGCTATAATCCCAGCACTTTGGGAGGCCAAGGCAAGAGGATTGCCTGAGCCTGTGGGTTTGAGACCAGCCTGGGCAACTTGGTGAGACCTCGTTTCTACAATAAACAACAAAAAAATTAGCCATGCATGGTGGCACACACCTGTAGTTCCAGCTACTTGGAAGGCTGAAGTGGAAGGATCACCTGAGCCCAGCAGGTGGAGGCTGTGGTGGCCATGAGCGTGCCACTGCACTCCAGCCTTGGCAGCAGAGTGAGACTCTGACTCAAAACAACAACAAAAATAACTTTAAAAAACTCCAAAAGTCTCTTTGCAAGGAATATGCCTTGCAGCTTCATGATGATGAATACAAAACAGCAAAGCTAGCTGGTACGGATGCTGGTGGTGAGCTAGCTTAGCGACTAGCCCCATACAGTACCCCAATAGTGCTACCATCCACATGCATAGGTCAGCAAAATCACAAGTGAATATATGTCATAAATCTTTGGGGACCCTCTCAAATTTTTCAAACCTTAAAGATCACATCCATGAAAGTAGATGTTCTATTGTAGTTCTTTATCCAACTAGAAGTGCTGTGTGCATATGCAGTAGGTGCTCACTAAGTGGGGGAGCTGGGAGGGAGGTTAGGACTAGAAAGGATGGTAGGCAGACCTGGGAAGAAATAACAACAAGCAAGCACTTAGCCATGGCATCGTGTACCATTTATTCTTCAAGGTTGTCGAGGCCATGGAGATTATGTTAATAGCTGTTGTTTCTCCTGTCATCCGCTGTGAATGGCAACTGAAGAATTGGCAGGTGGCATTAGTGACCACGGTGAGTACCTGCTTCCTGTGCTGTGAACAAGCCTATTAAGGGCCTGTTTCCCTTTCTCCATTCCACAGGGCTGAGAGCCAAATGTTACCTCTCCACTTGAGATATGGGCTTCCAAAGCTCAGGGGTTTACAGTCTGAAGTCAGCTTTTGATGCCTTTCCCCCTTTCTCTTTTCCCATGGGGCGCATCATCTTGAACTGCTTACTTTCCAGTCCCAAGCAAGCGTCTGGCTGAGAAATACAAATCAGAGAACGTGTCTCTTAAGTCATAGGTTAGTCATGGGTTAAGTCAGATCGCTAAGAAGCTACTTAATTGCACCATAGTGATTTAAGAAATCACTAAGTCACCCTCACTGAATTATATTGTTACTCATTCAACTTTTCTCAAAGACCATTATGAAAAGTCCTATAAATTGCACACCAGGTTTTGCTACGAAGTGGCGTTAAGGATGTTATCCATCATTCTTTCAAAAAGCACTTATTAAGTACCAATTAATTGCTGGCAGTGTGTGTGTGTGTGTGTGTGTGTGTGTGCATGTGTGCACACATGCACAAGTTGGGAAGACTACAGGCAGTTCCATGTTGCTTAAACAGAAAGAGAGATGGGAAGCGAGGTTGCAGAGGTGAGCAGGCCAGAACCATCCCACCGGCTGTCCATTCCGTAGCCACTGCTCCCTGACATTGGGCCAAAGGGCATAAACTCTCCATGCAAGAAATATTTGGCATAAATACATATTACAGTTTACCAAATTACCATTTTGTGTAACAAAAATCAATTTTATGTAATAGCATTACTGACATCATAGTTATTATATATTTCTCATTAAATGTGTATCACAGAGCTCAGTGAAATCTTTATTTTTAACCCTAAAAGAGTCTCCTCAGCCAGGTTCGGTGCCTCATGCTTGTAATCCCAGCATTTTGGGAGGCTGGGGCAAGGGGATTGCTTGAGCCCAGGAGTTCAAGACCACTCTAGGCAACATAGTGAGCTCTTGCCTCTACAAAAAAAAAAAAATTTAGCTTGGCATGGTGGTGTGCACCTGTAATCCCAGCCACTCAAGAGGCTGAGGTTAGGGGATCACTGGAGCCCAGGAGATTGAGGCTGATCATGCCACTGCACTCCAGGAGGTAAGCCCAGGAGGTGAGCCATGATCATGCCACTGCACTC